>CAUDMG010002463.1:1000000-1145000 GCA_958450375.1 Homarus gammarus
GTTAGGATAGCTCAAGGCTGGGATAGGTTAGGATAGCTCAAGGCTAGGATAGCTCAAGGCTAGGATAGCTCAAGACTGGGATAGGTTAGGGTAGCTCAAGGTTAGGATAGCTCAAGGCTGGGATAGGTTAGGATAGCTCAAGGCTAGGATAGGTTAGGATAGCTCAAGACTGGGATAAGTTAGGGTAGCTCAAGGTCAGTAACACACAAAGGTCGGAATATATCAGGATGCTTCAGGACCTCCGGAGCGTCACAGGAGTTATCCCGCTGCCAGCAATTACACCTCCAGTAATGACGATTTTTTCTCACGTGGGCCGGTGATTAGCTCATTGTAAGTGGCAGTTGAGGAAGCCGGGAAGTAGTCGTTAGAGGCACTCGGATGGTTCCAGCTGCCGAAACACCATCATTGGACCGTCCTCAATTGTTTCTAAGATTTCGTTTGGGTGGTCTGTTGTTACACACCTTCCCACTTATCCCTGTTTAATGAGGGACGAAACACCTATAGAAGACGCTGAAGGGAGGACAGTGAGGAATGTTGAATGGTCTGGAAACACCAAACATTTAAGTAACACACATAGATTCAAGTCACCAAACAACATCTTTTCAAGGTTTGTATCTATATGTAACTAATTCCCACAACAGACTTTTATAACTTGACACAATAGAATAGATCAGGAATAAGACAGGTTAAAGTTAGCTGAGACCTGACAGGGAGGGTGTTGGGGTCCTGAAGTCAACGATTCTGGAGTTACTGGAATCATATAACCTCCTAGTAGAAGTGTGTGTGTATTAACAACACCTTCTCAATACTAACAATAGAAATTTACCATTATCTTCACCAGATATCAATACTACATTATTAACACGGTATTCAACAACCCTTAAACTACCTCATATAGTCAACAGTTCCTCGAGTTATTCTGCAGTAGTTAAACACCCAAAGACCAAGTAATTATAAAGTTCTTTTTTTTACAATGTTTATAAATCAATCTATTTCAAGGTTTGTTTATTATTATTCATTTATATAATATACAAACAAATCTAATTGGTCACTGTGATTTTTTCCTAAACCAATAAGAATACAGTTTATGGTTATTAAGTACAGGTGACTGGGAAGAGAGAGGGAGAGGGAGAAGAGAGAGAGGAACTAGAGAGGGAGAAGAGAGGGGAGAGGAACTAGAGAGGGAGAAGAGAGGAGAGAGGAACTAGAGAGGGTGAAGAGAGAGGGAACAGAGGGAGAAAGGTGAAGATAGAGGGAAAACAGAGGGAACAGAGAGGGAAAAGAGAGGATAGCGAGAGGGATAAGAGGGAGAAGAAAGGAAAAAGAGAAAGGGAGGAGAAGGATACCAACTTAACCTTAAGTTTAGAAGTAAGCTTAAGTTAAAAAAGCTTAATAAATCATACTAAAGGTACTACAGGTAAAAAGACACCTGGTGTAGAATGAATACGTCGATTTAGCAAAATAACATAAAGTGGATATAGAATCCTTGGAAAGAATTCAGAGGAGAATGACAAGACTAATCCCGGGCATTAGGAACCTTGAGTATAGAGACAGGTTAAAGCATCTTAATTTGCACTCCCTCGAGAGACGTAGAGCGAGGGGCGACCTGATAGAGGTGTATAAGTGGAAGACAGGGCTAAACAAAGGGGACATTACAAAGGTACTCAAACTATCCAACCAGGAGCGAACTCGTAACAATGGTTTTAAATTAGACAAATTTAGATTTAGGCGTGAAATAGGTAAACACTGGTTTGGAAACAGAGTAGTGGATGAATGGAACAAGTTACCAAATATCATCATTAACTCGAATACGCTGAATTGCTTCAAACATAGGTTGGATGCTCATATGAGCAATAGGGGTTGGGTGTAAACGGGACTGCCCAGTATGGGCCAATTGGCCCGCTGCAGTTTCCTCCATTCTTATGTTCTTAAACAATGTTATAATCTCCCAACATTGGTGCTGTTGTTGTTGTGGTGGTAGGGGTGATGTGGCTGGTGGTGGTAGGACTGGTGGGGGGGGGGGCTGGTAGAGGCCTTAATTATAGCAGCTGAGGTGTGGACTAAGTTGAGCTAATTGTTGTCTCTGGTCACGCTCAGGGAGACATGACTGACACCCCCCCCCCCCCCCCTGCAGTGAGATATTGGGTGAGGAGAGAGAGAGAGAGAGGAAGGAAAATGTGAATAGCAAGGAGAAGAGGAAGAAGAGAGAGACGATAGAGGAAAGGAGAGGAGAGAGAAGAGAGGAAAGAGGGAAGAGAGAGGGAGAAGGAGATGAGGAAAGAGAGAGATAGGCAGGAGAAAGAGATCTTCACACATGCTGAAGAAACAGAATAAAATATGAAAGTAAACCTGAAATACATTAATAATAAATAAACAAACAGAAGAGTATAAATAATGTCAAGAGGAAAACTTTGCTGTTAGTTAATATATTGAAATAAAATATATAAATTGTAGAGGAACATTATAAAATACTGAACGCGTCATAATACATTACACTGGGAATAATATGCCATTGTGACGAGGCTAGGTAGGTTAGGGTCACGTGAAGACTAGACAGCCACATCCAGTGAAATAAACTTGTATGTCTAATCTTCACGTGATCCTTATTACCCTTACATCATTTTTTATTAATACTTTTTCCTTTACTTTCCCCTCCAGAATTATTATCCATTTCAAAATTCCCCATCCAAAGTTTTTTCCCCTGAGTTCTGTTCCCCATATCAAGTTTCCCTGACCATGATACACATTTTCCCCTGATTTTGAGGGAAAAAATCTTCCTGATATTTCCTAACTATATGATAAAAAAAAATTAAAATATGATTAATCTCATTCAAAACATCACTGCAGTTTGTTTCATTTAAAGAGAAACTTATTATTATCACTGCCGCTAACAAACACTTCCTGTTACCATGGCCTTCACACACACACACACAGAGGACCTTCCTGGTGGGTCGGGAAGGAAGGGTACTGATGGAGGTGTCCGGTAGAGGCCGTCACAGCGAGGTGGTAAGCCCGTCACTGGTGTACTCCTGAGTTTATCGCTAACTGGGGTGAGTGGGTGGGTGGGGGGGGGGGGGTAATTAGGGTAACATTGGGATGTGTTGTGGTCTTGATGGCAGAGTAATGGGAGATGTTGTGGTGAGGTGTTGGAGGTAGTGGTGAGGTGTTGAGGGGAGTGGTGAGGTGGTGGGGGTAGTGGTGAGGTGGTGGGGGTAGTGGTGAGGTGGTGGGGGTTGTGGTGAGGTGGTGAGGTGGTGGAAGGTAGTGGTGAGGTGGTGGAAGGTAGTGGTGAGGTGGTGGGGGTAGTGGTGAGGTGGTGAGGTGATGGAAGGAAGTGGTGAGGTGGTGGGGGTAGTGGTGAGGTGGTGAGGTGGTGGGGGGGAGTGGTGTTAAGAGGCTGAGGTTACGGTGGTGTGGTGACGATGACAAACTCTTGAGTCTCACTGACCAATACTGAGCCTCCGTGGACATCATCGTCGACGACTCAAGTAAATCTCTCATACATGCCACGCCTTCCACTGACCTAACCTAACCTAACCATACCTAACCTATCCTTACTTAACCTAACCTAACCAAACCTCTCTCATACATGTCATGCCTCCTACTGACCTGACCTAACCTAACCATACCTAACCTATCCTTACTTAACCTAACCTAACCAAACCTCTCTCATACATGTCATGCCTCCTACTGACCTAACCTAACCTAACCATACCTAACCTATCCTTACTTAACCTAACCTAACCAAACCTCTCTCATACATGCCACGCCTTCCACTGACCTAACCTAACCTAACCATACCTAACCTATCCTTACTTAACCTAACCTAACCAAACCTCTCTCATACATGCCACGCCTTCCACTGACCTAACCTAACCTAACCATACCTAACCTATCCTTACTTAACCTAACCAAACCTCTCTCATACATGCCACGCCTTCCACTGACCTAACCTAACCTAACCATACCTAACCTATCCTTACTTAACCTAACCTAACCAAACCTCTCTCATACATGTCACGCCTCCTACTGACCTGACCTAACCTAACCATGCCTAACCTATCCTTACTTAACCTAACCTAACCAAACCTCTCTCATACATGTCATGCCTCCTACTGACCTAACCTAACCTAACCATACCTAACCTATCCTTACTTAACCTAACCTAACCAAACCTCTCTCATACATGTCACGCCTTCCACTGACCTAACCTAACCTAACCTGACCTAACCTATCCTTACTTAACCTAACCTAACCAAACCTCTCTCATACATGTCACGCCTCCTACTGACCTGACCTAACCTAACCATACCTAACCTATCCTTACTTAACCTAACCTAACCAAACCTCTCTCATACATGTCACGCCTCCTACTGACCTAACCTAACCCAGCCTAAATTAACCTCATAAACAACACATCAGCAAGTAACAAGCAGTGTACTGAACCTCCCCCCCCCCCCCCCACCTTCCTCCAAACCTGTCAGACGGTAAGGACTCAAAGACAAAAGACAGTCTACCGCGTCCCCTGAACACCACACAATGCAGGAGTAAACACGGCCCCCACTCCTCATTTCAACCACAAAGGAAAATTCAAGACAGCTTTTGTTTCAAGCATTCGTGTGTCGGGGTTAATCCTAGACTCAGCCTTAAAGGATTTGTACTGGATGAAAATTAGCAGCTTTGGTCGGCGTTTGACCTGAGTTCACGATATAATTATAACTACCGAGAGACAGATGTGGGTGTGTGTGTGTGTGTGTGTTGGTGTGCATATGGTATACAGACAAACAGATTCTGTATATCACCATTACCAGAAACAATGACATTATATACATACATACATACATACATACATACACACATACATGCACACATACATACACACATACATACATACATACATACCAGAGTTGACCAAACCAATCGGGTGTAATATTCACAGCCGCACAACCCACCAGAGGCCATCATCACCAGAGGTCAAATCTGAGAGGTATCAGAGGCTCAGGATCTGGCCACGACATGACCAATATGGTGTCGGGAGCCAGGTCACCGTAACGCAAGTCTGGGTCAGGTCAGAAGCCCACCGCCCTCCTACAGTGGCCCATCACGTATGTCTCGTCTTGTTGTGTTCTCATGTCATAGTGAGAATGCTGGTGTAATAATGGTGATAGTGAGTGTACTTGTGGTGAGGAGTTAAGATGGTGATATGGAAAAAAGGTAACTGGTGATGATAAGGATGGTGAGTGTTATGGTTAGGTTAGGTCACTAAATCTGACTTAACTTAATCGGCAATGATTTCCCCCAAAAGGAGCAGTTTGTAAATCTAATGGTCAAGTGTTATTTTTGGGGTTATATCATTATTTGCAACACAAGATTTTCATTTCAGGAAAGAGGAGGAAGAGAACGTCTTAATGCTTTGCGAAAAAAAGAACAGTTGGAGAGGGGAGGGAGTAAGAGGAGGCTACCTATGGGGAGATAATCTGATGATGGTGGTGGCGGTAGTGAGTGGGTGGGGGGTAGTAGAGGAAGGGGAGGAGGGGTGGTAGGGCAAAGGGAAGGGGGGAGGAGAAGGTGGAGTCTTGTGCCTCAGTGATGGTGTGGTGATGGCTGTAGTTTAGGGTAATATGACCTATTCTATAAGATTTATATACAACGATGACTCAGGTAAACATTGAGTGCCTGGAAGCGGTCACCTGTACCCACTTGGAGCAAGAAACTTATGACAAAATTATGACACTTTTCGCGGGCAATTGTAAATCCGTAAATCACTTGTGTGGGTGGGACATTGTTCTTCCTGATCCCCAAGACAAAAGGTCTTCAAACACTCCCACTGGGGCCTCCGCAGGTCACAAAGGCTGATTAAACAAGGTCATCCCAGGGCATTACAGGTAATAATAGAAAATTAAACAGTGTTGGCCGGTGGAACCTCAAGTGTGATTTAGCACCTCGGGCTCATTAGTTAGCGCCTCTCGCTCACCTGCACCCGTCATTACCGTGTTGGGGTGTCCGGGTAAAGCTAAATGTAGCGCATTTTCAGGTCAGCAGGCGTAGATGACCTCGCCTTACCCTGTAATTATCACAGGATCATCAAGTGGGCTTACTCTGCTCCAGTGTTGTCCTCTGGGGAAGGTACAGTAATTAATACTCTGGAGTCGAGCTTCTTGGCTGGGGGAACGTCGGTAAGTCCACCAGAAATAAAATATGATTTGATCCTAATAAAAGCGGCCCTTCAGTGTTGTCTTCTCATTTTTGGCGAGAAGACCCAGTAAAGAGCAAATGCATAATAAGAATAAGTAAGTTGGTAAGGTTCAGTTCCCCGGCAGCACCAATATGTAAAAGAACTTTTCACTTTTCGGCTTCTCAGTTCATGATGAAAGGCTGATCTTTAGTAAGTATTTATACTCCACCGACGTGTTGTAACAACCTTGCTCAGCCACCTTGTTGGAATCAATAGCCAGCGGCTGCACTCTGAAGGTTAACACTATGGTGTGTCTTGAGGTAAATATAGTCTTGTTATTACCGAACACAATAAAACCTCTAAGTTTCAAAGTCTCGTAAAGTTATGAAGAACAGAGTGGACAGCCAGTGGTCACATACCCACACTTAGTTCTTTAGTTTGGAGAAAATAATATCGGTTGACCTTTATACTTAATGAAACTATTTCACAACACCTTGCCCATAACATCAGTGAGCCCAGGTAAGTAGTAATTAATAGCGTAAATTAAAAATCACATAATAAATAAAAGTAAAAAAATGGCCTAACTCAAACAATAGTGACAAATATTCGTGGAAATACCAAAATATCCTGACATACGCGTGGCAAGAGCAATACTCACAAACTCGCCCCAACGTAGAAATTCTAAATTGGAATCGTTCTACATCCGGCTGGGTCACGGTAATTACTGAGGTGACCTTACTGTCAAGTGGGTTGTAGTGCCAGGATAGGAGGTGGTCAGCCCGTGTGTGTGTGTCTTGGTGTTCAGGAGTTACCATGGAAATATTAAGAGTCATCTGACGTGCTTGTTGGTTTAGGTAGCACACACACACACACACACACACACACACACACACACACACATTATTTCTTCAAACCTCACGACAGGAATCGTGTGACTTGTCATACTGAGAAATACGTAACACGACGCCAAATAACATACTGTAACAATGTGTGGCTCTCTCTCTCTCTCTCTCTCTCTCTCAGGTGCGATACGCCAGAGCTACATTTAAACCTCTCGTAAGATGTAATAGTATCCCGCACATGTAATTAAGACTCTTATCTGTGTGATAAAGCTGTTGTGAAAGTGAGAGGTCCGGCCTTTACTTTCCTCACCCTCCCAGATGTCACCCCAATGACTGAATGGTTTACAGCCCCGGCGGATATCCCAGCACTAAGAAGGCTTTGTCGATACCGCCTTACACACCCAACCTACTCCCTTCCTCTAAGTGATTCATACTGTAGTCCACCTGTTGCCTTGTAATATGTCCAGTAGCTATTGTTAAAAAAAAAAAAATTAATATATCATTTTATACTCGTATGCTATATGTCGTTAGGTCACTACAGAAGATTTAACAATGATAATAATAATAATAATAATAACAATAATAATAATAATAATAATAATAAAAGGTGTTGTCGAATAGGTGAGCCACATTCAAGGTCTGGCTTGTTTACCTTGTACACACACACCCCACGTGACGCCCTGGAGCAGCTGCACGTGCCACGCCACACAGGCACGCGCGCTGTGGTGCCACCAAGTCTCTTCCTAAACCATTTTATTCTTGCCTTGATCCTAAGTGTCTAGATTCTAATTCACCTTCAATAAATACAACTGAATTTATTACTCAAGTGGGGTGTAAAAGCTTGTAGTTTATGGGATGTGGTACTAGGTGGGAGGAGAGATGAGAGTGGGGGTCAGTGTGCGGGCAAGATAGAGTGGGTGGTGAGGGACACACCAGGCGTGATGAGTGTACAAACATCAACACGTGTCTGCCACGCCTCCTCCCCACACCAGCTCATCTTTCACTAATAGCTGCCAAATTCTCCGGTTGGAAGAGGTTCACGACAGTACTGTACATTTAAAAATAAAAATGACACAATAAATCCTAATTATATAATTTATATGTACTATACACAGTTAACTTACGCACACAATTACCATGGACTTATACACTGTTATGAATATATCCGGGTAAAATTAAAAGAAAAAAAAAGTAACTTCTGTTTACAAGATGTTTGACGTCACTCTCGTTATCTAGTAAATAATGGCAAGGTCTTGAGCAAAATAATCCATTCTTAACAAAACTAACTTAGTGGTCAGATGGGTTCACCAACTGTAAATGGGTGCCTGACTCTTCAGTTGGGGAAATAAAGACGATCGAGTGCAGTACCGGCGTCTGTGTGTTGTGCCCATACAGTCCCTATTGAGCCTTCAGACCTAAAACACCCACTTTAAAATTATGTTCAAAATACAGGAAGTTACGTTCTTTCGCTGGTAGTCATATCGTGCCTGGTGTCGTAGGGAGGCGTCACATTCCCCACAGTCGGCGATAGAGAGCGTGACGACTCCTGTGTCACCGATAAAACACAACACTCAACTACTATTTCTTTCCCTTGATACTATGATCACCCAAAGTGTTCCTTCTTATCCCTCACTCCTCCTCATTATGACGCTGTGTTGAGCCAGTGTAATGTTATGTCAGTGTAATGTTATATCAGTGTAATGTTATGTCAGTGTAATGTTATGTGAGTGTAATGTTATGTGAGTGTAATGTTATGTCAGTGTAATGTTATGTCAGTGTAATGTTATGTCAGTGTAATGTTATATCAGTGTAATGTTATGCCGGTGTAATGTTATGTCAGTGTAATGTTATGTCAGTGTAATGTTATATCAGTGTAATGTTATGTCAGTAATGTTATATCAGTGTAATGTTATGTCAGTGTAATGTTATGTCAGTGTAAAGGTTATGTCAGTGTAATGTTATATCAGTGTAATGTTATGTCAGTGTAACGTTACGTCAGTATAATGTTATATCAGTGTAATGTTATGTCAGTGTAATGTTATATCAGTGTAATGTTATGACGGTGTAATGTTATGTCAGTAATGTTATATCAGTGTAATGTTTTATCAGTGTAATGTTATGCTGGTGTAATGTTATATCAGTGTAATGTTATGACGGTGTAATGTTATGTCAGTAATGTTTTATCAGTGTAATGTTATGACGGTGTAATGTTATGTCAGTAATGTTATGTCAGTGTAATGTTATATCAGTGTAATGTTATGCTGGTGTAATGTTATGTCAGTAATGTTTTATCAGTGTAATGTTATGACGGTGTAATGTTATATCAGTGTAATGTTATGTCAGTGTAATGTTATGACGGTGTAATGTTATGTCAGTAATGTTATGTCAGTGTAATGTTATATCAGTGTAATGTTATGCTGGTGTAATGTTATGTCAGTGTAATGTTATATCAGTGTAATGTTATATCAGTGTAATGTTATGCTGGTGTAATGTTATGTCAGTGTAATGTTATATCAGTGTAATGTTATGTCAGTGTAATGTTATATCAGTGTAATGTTATATCAGTGTAATGTTATGCTGGCGTAATGTTATGTCAGTGTAATGTTATGACGGTGTAATGTTATGACGGTGTAATGTTATGTCAATGTAACGTTTTATCAGAGTAATGTCATGCCTGAGGTAGTGGTGTTATTGTTATTGTCACCGCGTCATCAGCATCAAAACAAGATTTTATTGGTGCCAGTTCTTCCCGAGGTCAATAAAGCTATCAGGAATGAAAGGATACAATTCAGACAGGCAGCCAATACTCGCTTCTGTTATCTTCTCCTATCTCCCCCACCTCCTCCCTTCCTATAGTGGTGCATTGTTCGGCTACAAATAACGAAATAATGATATCTACAGACAGTGAGAGAAAAACGAATACAATTATAAAATTATATAAAAAAAACGGGAAGAAAAACCCTTAATTTAGTCACTTTGTTTTTGTTTTTCCCGAAGATAAATTCCAAAATACAAAAGCTGTGACGAAAAAAAAAAAAAAGAAAAAAAGAATTGCATGAAATACCTAATGAAAAATCTAGTACAGTCTAAATATTCAAAGATATTATTAGCGTATAGAACTACAGTATGTGGTGAGGGCAGACAGGCAGGCAACAACACGAGATTGAGATATATCCTCAAACACTCTGCGCGAGGAACGGGTGAGCGGGCGGCCGAAAAATAAACATTATCAAAGCTTCGCAAAGTTTATTATCTACTGTGAGACCAAAACACACACACACGATGTCTCTTCTCGCCTAGTGGACTTATAATTCTCTCTCTCTCTCGATCTCATTCACCAATTCTCTCCGTTTATCGCCACAGAAGTTAAGCAATTACTGAACACTATCCCAATGCTAGTTAGTACAGTGACTATATTCATATTTGTAATGAAAGGCATGAAAGTGTATAGCTAAAGTCTCCCTCAGTGAATAAGTTGAACGTAGATGATGACGATAACTGAGGAGAACCCAGGTGTACATGATGAATAACATTAGCCGAAGAAAATTAATAAGTGGTCTTGATATATATTCCTCTGATGCTGTGATTCTGATGCTGTGTCCTGATGCTGTGACTCTGATGCTGTGATTCTGATGCTGTGACTCTGATGCTGTGACTCTGATGATGTGACCCTGACGCTGTGATACTGATGCTGTGATTCTGATGCTACGATACTGACTGATGCTGTGACTCTGATGCTGTGACTCTGATGCTGTGATTCTGATGCTGTGATCTTGATGCTGTGTCCTGATGCTGTGACTCTGATGATGTGACCCCGACTGACACCAGGCTAGTCTACCTTGATTGATACACGACAGATTGTGTTAAGAGTCCAGTACAACAATAACAAAACAAAAAATAATAACAAAGAGCAATAATAACAACAACAATGGCAACAAACAACAAGCAAAAACAATAATACCAAACAATATGAACAAACAACAATAATACGAAAAAAACCCACAACTTTTACATACTATTCAGCAGTGTGAGAGCTTCAACAGTCAACAAGAAGCAATAGTGCATGTGTTTTACACCGATCTACACCGCGCCCGTACCTCGGAGGCTTTGCAGATGGGCGTGTGGGCGCGGCGGCGAGTACACACGCCTTGTGGACTTGGCCGGGGACCATCGTATTAGGCGAGGCAGAGCGGAAGTCAACACCTTGTAGGGCCCAGGGAGGGAGAGAGCCATCATCAGGGACAACTGCAGTGTCATACGTGTGTGTGTGTGTGTGTGTGTGTAGGGGGGGGGGGGAAGGAGCTGTGTGTGTGTGTGTGTAACTCAGGTAACAACGGGAGGAAAAAGACAATTACTTAAAATAATTTCTTACCTATTTCTTCTTTACGTTGTTTTCTTTACTGTTTAAAAAAAAGACCATAGTAAACTTTCAATAATGTGTAAGACAATTTATAAATCCCACCCCCCCAAAAAATAGAATCTCGGTTCATTTACTGTACAGTCACAGCTCAGAGCCACATGTTCCCTTGAGTACAGCCCATAGTCCCCGGCTCCCCACCGCTGTTTGGTTACTCGACCAGCTTGACGCCTGACCCTCCACTGCTCGAAATTATACGTTGTTCACATGGACCAGGTAATTAATTTGTGACTCCTGTATACCAGACTAGCGCGGAGCCCGATCAGTTAAGCGATAGGAGACGTCTAGGGGCAAAACACGCCGAGAATGTCCTCCTGTAGGGATGCTGGGGCCACTGGTCGGCTCTGGTGACGGCGGCAAGACTGGTTGTTGGAAGTTCCTGGTCAGAGCACTCGGAGGCTGACTAGATCTCTGTCCAGATACACTGTGTGAAGGTAATGAGTCGCCACAGGTCGTCTCTCTCATGTGTCACCCCGTTATTTGCTCTCACGATGATATGTGGTGTGTGTGTGTTACTGTGTGAGAGTGTGTGTGTGTGTGTGTGTGTGTGTGTGTGTGTGTGTGTTACTGTGTGAGTGTGTTACTGTGTGTATCTCTCTCGAGTTTGTCCTTGGCAAACATACAATGACTTCTCCTCCGATGATATAATCTTAATAAGTGGCCGTATAATTCACAGAGATTGGTAAATGACACGGGCAGGATGTGTTTAATTCAGGTGACCTTTCAACACTACTCGTTCTCAGTCCTAACCTAACCAAACCTAACAAAACCTAATCTAAACTAACGTAACCTAATCTAACCAACCATACCTAACCTAACTAAATCTAACCAAACCATGTCGTGTTACGTTACGTTAGATTAGATTAGTTCTTTAGGAGTGGATATAAATGCAAATGGTTCCTCCCCCACCTCTCACCCCCTACCCCAGCACCTGATCAATATCTTAGGACTATTGTAGTTCAAATGGTGATGATTCGATCCACTAAAGCTGTGTCGACCCCATTCTCGAGAGTCACCTGATTTGAGCCTCGATATCATTGTGGGTGTAATCTTTACTCCCCACATGACCTGTCTTGGGCGATCTATAAAAATGACCTCTTTTGGCCGGCTTATTCTATCCTGCCCTAAAATAACCTGTTCTACCCCAAGGTGACCTGCCCTATCCTGATCCTAAACGACCTTTCCTATACCCTCTCGCGTATACCTTTCCTACCCCTAAGTGACCTCCCGATGTGATCTGTCTTGTCCTCCCGAAAGTCATCCGCTAATTACGAAGTCTTATTCATTCACCTGTAATACCACACCTGAGGTTTCATTCACCCCCTCCCCGCACCCCCGAGTGTTGTGACGGGTGCCAGATTGAGTGAGTGAGTGAGTGAGATGGAGACTTGGCGGCTACTCTCAAGATCAAAGTGAGAGATCAAAGGAAAGCCGACCTAGTGTGGGGGGTTCCACCCGGTTATCTGAAACAATACCGCTGTGTGACTCATTCTGACGAGTGACACAACTTGAACACCGTCCAAAACTTAACCTAACCTGACCTAACTTAACCAAACCTAACAGAACGTAACTTAAACTAACCTGACATAAACTAATCTAACAGAACCTAACCTAATGGTACTCTGAGACGCACTCTTTGTTAAGTTTAGAGGAATGAATCACTGACATAAGATTTTAAAAATACGCCTATCTACACCCCATAACAAAAAATTCCACCACTTTAATAAAACAACTAATTAAACTCCCAATTTCCTAAGTTCCATAAGAATTAGATCACATATAAACCAATCATTAACGATCGTCTTTTGTTTCCAATTCAGTTAATTATTTCCTATACTCAGATAGGTCATAGAGGGTCTTGAGATTCACAATGTATAAGAATTTTATCTCTGAAGCAACAGTGAGTGAGTGAGTGACATGGAGATATGGCGGCTACTCTCAAGATGTGTGAGATGGATCAAGGGATGAATAAAGAAAGAAGGAAAGAAAGAAGCAATTGTGCAAAGTGACCCCCACCCCCAAACAGTATAAGAATTCAGATGTGCCAATAAATAACTTCCGTACATGTCAATAATAATTCCTTAGTCTGACCTCACCCGTGAAGATGTGAATTACACGAAAGCTTTTGGTAACTTCGTGTTTTCTTGTCTCCTGTGTTGTTCTCAGCCTATACATGGACCACGCGCACCTACAACGATTTATTTGCACGTCTTATTAAAGAAGTTGTATGGCCCATTTAGTAACCTACATTAAAACAACTTATATATATATAGTTCTCCTTAAGATAACTATAATTGCTATGGATCAGTGTTCAATCATGTGCCATTATGTACAAAAACACAGATTTGTGTTCCATCCATCCACCCAACCACTCCGTCACTATACCTGAAGCACCATTTATACTCCTGACGGCACACATGACCCCTGGCTGCGTCTTACCCCCGTGAAGGTCACATACGAGTCAGGCCAGGAAGCCAACCAGTATTTTCTTTAGTGTTTCTATTCAATGACAATATCTCTCCCGGGATAACACTGTTTTAAACCAACCTCCTCTTTGTGTGTATAGAGAGATCTTATGAGTAGTGTATGGTGAGTGAGGCGAGAGGGACACACACTGCCTACAACAACCCACGAGAGGCAATAGATTAGGTTAGGTTTAAAGAACAAGAGATGATGATATTATAAAGTAGGAATTGATGCCCCTGATGTTTCCTCACCAGAAAGTAGTAATGTAGGAAAGTAGAGAAGGAACTATGGGAGGTAGAGATCGCCCATACCTCACTCTGGTAAAGGACTAACCAACCAACCAACCATTTTAACGTGTACAGTTATTGCTAGTAGCTCAGGTCATGATTATTGTACAGATACTCCCACAGTATCACTTAACTCTAATAACAGTACAGCATCTTGGTCGGCAGTTGTGTCAGTGTTCAACCATCAGTTACTTTATAGTCACTGTCTATGGCACACAACGGGCCATTAAATACTCCACTACATTGTCTCTTGCACATATATACAGTCTAAGTCATAGTTCTAAAACCCATATAACTCTTTTTAAAACTCTTATATCATTTTATGTTCATTGTTGTAACATTTGGTCAATTATTTTTGTAACTAAATTAAAATAAGATGAAATGATACATTTTTATGGCTCGTGTTTACAAGAGTCACGCTAGACTAGCACTCGAGCCACCAAATACCAGTGAGTCGTTACTAAGTCGTCGCAATTCAGTCGCTTGGTCTAAATGTGAGCGGCGGCACAAGCAAGTAGAGGATTTTGAGGTGATGGGGAAGGGGGGCGGGGCGGACTGTGGCGGAGCGGGGCGGAACTCTTTAGGAGATAACAGGTCAGGTGTTCAAAGCTTGCCGAGCGTTGCCACCTTCCTCCTAAGTCCTGTCAGTCGGTCAGTCAGTCAGTCAGTCAGTCAGGTGTGTGGACGAGATTACTGTACCTCAGCCTCCACCACCACCATCCAAAACACACACACACAAACTCTCTTTCTCATTCTCCATTATCAAAGAGTCCCGTAGCGCTACACCCCCTCTACCCCCCCCCCCCTTTTAGCAGTGACCTGTTCTCTCGACGCCCGGGGCAGGTCAAAGCAGGTCACGAACAAGATCCCACTGGGAGTAGTACAGGATACAGATCTATTGCCTGTGTCGCCCCTCTGGGTCTGTTGTGACTCTCTACCTTGGCTGGGGGTACCGTGGGGAAGGAGGAGAAAGAGAAGAATGGGGCGGGGCGGGGCGGGGGAGAGTTTGTTTAGTTATGGGCGGTAGGAGGACGTGGGGGAGGGAGAGAGAGAGAGAGAGAGAGAGAGAGAGAGAGAGAGAGAGAGAGAGAGATGTATGGTAGGAAAGAAAATTGTGAGTCATGGAAGAGGATAGAAAAGAAATGGGAGTTATGGTTAGGTTAAGTTATGGTTAGGTTATGGTTAGGTTAGGTTAGGGGTGTAGTCGCCAATAATGTCCCAAGAGAGCCAAGAGAGGTACTGTAGGTTCACAGGTCACCTTAAGGTCAAACAATAATTAAGGAGGTGTTCTCATTCACAAGCAAGATCTCGATTAGGATACAAGTGTTTACATCAATCATAGTGGTGTGTTTTGACTGACCTTTCACGGTGTCTCTGTTGGGGGTTGGAAAAGTGTGTGTAGGGGGGGGGGGGGGTTGATGGGAGGGGGAGGGTTGGTGTTGTCAAAGTGAAGAGAAGGAGGAACGTAGCAGTGACAGTATGGGGGGGGGGGGGGCACTGCGGGAGACAACGGTCAGGTCATCAAAGCTTGCCGAACACCTGTGAGAAATGGGGTCAAGAGACAGGTTATGTTTCCTTGTATACGTCAACACAAGTTATTCCCGGGGACCAGTAATATACTCCTGCCAGTCTTCAGGATAAATGTCTATTACATGTTCTTGGTCATTTAAAAATAATTACCATAAGTACTATTCACAATTTATTCAAAATATTCACGACTAAAAAAAAAATATACAACAGTTAAATTGGGTTGGTCTCTTATCTCATTACACCGGACTTTATTCAAAACCCCAGATTACGTGAGCCGGATATATACTGTCACCTTGTTATTTAGCACAGTAGATAATTCGAAGCGATAAGCCGTACTGACAACTGGCCCGGGGCGGTAGACAGTCACAATACTCATCGGTGTCACTATTACCCATTTCTTTATTAGCGTATTAATAACATGTGAAAATTGGTCGTTTTGCCCGAGTCGATTACAGTACTCGGTTCAACAGTACGTGTTATTCTCTGTGCCTATGAACGTAAAAAATATATATGTACAGCTTCTACTGCTCTTCACTCCGTTGATTTCTGCGTCTACGATATATAAAAAGAACTTATCGGTAAGTTCGTTTATTGTTAATTATTGCATGTGGACGGGGAGCTTCATGGATGTTTATTTTATATATTTTTTTATAGGGATTAGCTCACCCAGGCACAGGTCACTGACCACATCGGGGCCTGGTGGGCGAAAATATAATAATAATAATAATAATAATAATAATAATAATAATAATAATAATAATAATAATAATGATAATAATAATAATAATAATAATTTATAGTAAATAAATTTTATATTCAGAAATAAAAAAACTTAAAATAAAATAAAATAATAATGCTAATAATTATAACATCAACATTGTAATAATAATTATAACATAACATTGTAATAATAATTATAATTGTAATAATAATAATAATAAAGATAATAATTTTCTTGGTGCCACAATAAGGATAACTTTGTATTTTTATTGTTATAACTTATTGGAACTTAATTCGTATATGGTAAAGAAAATCTGCATTATTTAATACGTTGTTTACTGTCATAAGATAACCCAATTACACCTAAAGTAGGTTAGGTTAACTTATCTATAAAACTATTAAACTACACGTATTATTTATGATGATCTACTTGATCGTCTATAACCATTTAGATTAGTCATTGTCCCTATTTCGTGTAACACACACACACACGCACTAATGGTGTGTTGTTTATCATGTCTCCTAATTACAGTTTTAAGGGTTCTTTTTGACAAACCCAGATTGTATTCAACAGTGCCTTTGTTAGACGCGAACTTATTGATGAATTTGACGCAAGCAGACAAGTGCAAACAGGAAAGTCAATCCATTGTTTACCATGATGTGATGTATCAAATAAAACATGTATATGGAGCAAGTAACAAGATCACTAGATTACAAGATGTTGTAACCGCTTGACTAAGGTTAGGATATAAGTACCTCTGGCAGTATGTTCCTCAAGCAGATGTGAACAAGACTAAATGTAAAGTGTGTGGCCAGACATATGGCCACACACTTGAACACTACGTCCTCGACTGTGTGAAGATAGAACCTTTTAGGGACAGGTCCAAGCACACTTTGTGTGAAATGGCACAACACTTCATCTCTAATGGCAAGATAGCCGACATATTAAGATTGTATCCACTTTTTTGCACTTAGTAGCTATATCAGTTCCCATGTACAGAACCAAACACACAATGTGATTGAATACCTCTCACGCAAATGTGAATAACAAAGTGCGCGGTCAGGGAGGATAGATTAAGTTCAATTAGATTAGATTAGGTTAGGTTAGGGTTACCGTTATAATGTTTAATCATCTGATGAAACACGACGCGTTGCCAAATCTTCAGGTGATCCTTATAATGTAACGTATCATTGGTGGGAAGTAAGAGTAGTGGAGAGTACATAAGTGTACCTGTAGTGTATTTGTATATGAGTGTACCTGAGGTGTATCTTAAGACTACCTGTGTCTGTTGTACCTTAAACGTGTCAGTGTTATACTACAGGTGAAACTTATGACATAATGTATCTGTGGTGTTGTGTACCCGAAGCTCACCTGCCTGACGGTGGTGTACTGATGGGTGAAGCCGCTCACCTGTAATGTCGTAGTGGAGCGGGAGAGGGCGGAACATTCCTCACTTATCAGTTGTCAATATTTACCCGCCATCATGGGCTTCTTTGATGCCGCCGCCCACACCTGCCAAACGAACGACCACACAGAGACATCCGGAGCCCAACTTGTCGTACGGGGCAATTGTCACTTGAGTATCCCAAGCCAGGACCCAGCAACTGGCTCTTCCGCCACCTGGATAAACACCACATCCTACTTTCAGTCTTATATCCAGTTATCATAAAATTACGGTTTTAGTGTCACTATGGTAATTGAGAAGCGATATAGACTTAGGACGCGAAAAAAATATTAACCAGCAGAAACTGAAATATAAATAGCAATATAAAGGTACGTGAAAACTTATCAGGTGGCCTTTGCTTACATTACGACCTGGAGACGATTATTCACTCAAGACCAAGGATTCTATATCATAACACACGCCCATAATAATAATAATAATAATAATAATAATAATAATAATAATAACAGCCAGGTATATACAGTACAGTGACGCATAAAAGTCCCTGGACACGTCAAAAGCACCACACTTCTTCCCTACTATACTCAGTGACGGCAACATAATATATCATTTGAGTTTGATACAGTCTCCAACATGGGGGTATGAGGTCAATATTGCTACGAAAATCTACAAGACAATGTGTAGATATTTTTCTGAGACACTGTATATGTCTCACTGCTTCATGTGGTTTACTGAGAAATAATCCTAAAATACGCTGGCAATGACTATGGAACGGCTTATTTATTCATAAGTTTCAACAACCTTTTATGTGAAGATAATACAACTCTTGTGTGTTATAGTAACAGAATACACAAATATATATGTAGGGTTTCTCAAAAGAATGACCTTGCTGCTCCCTGAGGCACTGTGAGTTGGAGAGAAGGAGGGAGGAAGGCAGGGAACAGGGAGGGAGGCAGGGACATTTTTCTAGGACACCCTATATACGGTGAGTCTTTGGGTGAGAATGTAAAGAAGTCCTTGTTTAGATACAGTAATATGTCGTTTTTTTTTTTACCACGCCTTATGTGATGGTTCAATTACATGTGAATACGAAATTGTGTTGGAAGATTATGACGTAATTATGTGTTTCCAGTAGGTTGAGGGGCCGATAAAAGTCCTTTACACCTTCAGCGATATTTATGACTTTACAGAAAAAATACTTATTATTCTCATATTAACATTGAAAAAACGTGTCATCCCCGAATAGTTCTTTGTTTACTGATTGAACTCATATTATTTTCACCAGCACGAGAGAAGCCTTATATAATACGAAGCATAGTATCCTGTAAACAGTTTATTCCGTAACATATACAGATTATCGGCAACACTGGATTCCACACTTAATACAACTAATTCCACACTTAATACAACTTATAAGTATTTGTAAATGTGACTCTGGTAGGATCAATTTTTTTTCCTTGATACCTGTGTTGATAATAATTTTTCCCGTCGGTAATTGAGTTAGTCACGTATAGAAATGGTGAGGCAGCTTAAAATCTTCATTTCTACTTGATACACACGCGAGTTCTTCCCTGTTACCAGACAGCTTAAGCACTGGCTGATACTGTACTCTGAAGAATAGTGATTACTGGTCGATTTTAAGGTCAAACTATTTCTACACCATCATTCTTCCTTCGTACAATTTAAGTTACGATTTTATATTTAAACTTGTGAATGAACGTATGATTTCTTTAAGACATTACCCCCAGTTTCTCATATCAGAATTCTATCTTATTACCGTGATTATTGACTGTCACTGCCTCCTCGCTATCATAATCAGGGACAAGACTGTTAGGGGTGGAGAAGGAGGTCAGGCAGCACCTCCACCCACACTCCTGGGCGTCACCTCTGTGCTTCATCCCACCACCACAACCACACTCAACACTCTTCCTCAACTTACATAATGGCCACATAAATTTATCTTTCCTTGTCTTCAATGTCTTATACATGAATAAAGAAACACTACACCACTTAGAATAATATACATTAATATCACAAAGATTATAATACTGTATATATATGTTTCCACTTTAAATTATTCTACATTAAAAAAAAAGCCTTTCCATATAATTTAGTTTTCTGGTATTCATAAAATTAATGCCCCGTTAACAGTATATAAAGAGGAATAATAAATCAACAAGGCACCTCGTAAAAAGACAAAAAATAGCGCATTTATTCCCCTTCATGAATCCCATTGGTAACATTTGACACCCGGGTCGCTGACAATGACCGCCAATTTGGTAACAACAATTGATTTTCATGGTAAACAAGCTTTGCCGGGGTGTGACGTGATGCTTGGAATGTTTCTTTTCAGCTGCATTTTGTCACATTGTTTAGTTTTTTTTTATTGGTTCTTTCTGCTGAATTATTCCTATATTTTTTCTGGATATACTGTGAGATGATGGCTTAGTGTATGTCCGGTTGAGTTATATAGTGGCTATAATCTACATATGACGCGTAGACGAAGATTTATCATTTATTCTTGAATTTCACACATCCAGTGGTTACAATGATAAGGTCACGTGACCCAAAGATGAAGGTCAGGTCAGAGGAGGGCGGCAAAGAGTGGAAACGTGGAGGAGAGGGAGGATACAAGTGACCACTGAAGCCCCCTACTGGGCGTATTCAGACAGTTTGCATGGTAATGGACTCTCTTATTGTATGTAAAGTGGGGGGGTCGTGGGTCTGGGAGTTTATTGGTATGTGGACACAAATTCTGAGCTAAAGTGACCACACACACCACACACCTACACCCCCCCCCCCCATATATGGATAAAAAATTAGCACATAAAAGTTTCCAAAGGTGACTCACAACTCTTTGTACTGATAACGAAAGACAGTGTTATCATATCAGTCACATAGGGTAATATCAAAGTACTTTTTGGATAACTACTTCTCATCGCATTAAAATCACCAAACTTTAGAAAATGATCACTAGTGAATACGTGCCAACAGGGTGGTGCTCAGTGGTCACCTACAGGCACAAAAGCTCTCAGCCACCCCAAGAGCCACATTGGGGGAATTTGTTGGGAGATGACGGGAACTGTTAGATAAATGGGGAATGGGTGCGGTAGATGAAGGGAAATGGGTGCGGTAGATGAAGGGAAATGGGTGCGGTAGATGAAGGGAAGTAGGTATGGTAGATGAAGGGAAATGGGTGCGGTAGATGAAGGGAAATGGGTGCGGTAGATGAAGGGAAGTAGGTATGGTAGATGAAGGGAAATGGGTGCGGTAGATGAAGGGAAATGGGTGCGGTAGATGAAGGGAAATGGGTGCGGTAGATGAAGGGAAATATTAAATAAACGAAGAATGGTTGAAGTAAATGAGGGGCATGAAGACCAAGAACACGGTGGATAAACAGAGTGAATAAAAGACAGAAAGAAAGTAGGAGAATAATCAAGGAAGAATAAAAGAGGCAAAGAACAATATGCAATAAGTCTCCATCACGACAGGGAACAATAGACAAAGAAAAAAAGAAATGAAGAAAACTCAAGAAAGAAGAATAATATAATACGATAATTAAAACTTTTCTACAGAGGTTAAAAACAAATTTCTACCTCATTTAATTAGAAGTTCAATGTAAACAATCTGATACTACACCAATCCTCCTCCCTATACCCACCTTCTCACACCTCTCCCCATAAACACTATACAGTATACCGGGTAATATACTGATATACTCATGGATATATTGATATTTATGATTATATTTTACCTTAATTTTATACTAATTTCTATTCTGACCAAACACTTAACATATCCATAGATAAATAAATCACTTTAGTAACTCATGATGAAAAAAAATTGATTTAGTATGGGAGGAAAAAAAAAATATCCACACACACCTAACTCACTCACTCTCTCTCTCCCGTTACCCACATCCCCGTTATGCCTGGAAGAGGGAAACCTTTGGTACCGTCGCGGTCACTACCAGGTCCTCCCGCGGGAACCCCACCACCGTAGGAGCGCGCGCGGGCAGGGATGACGCCTATCTCTAGTGATCTGGGCCAGGAGGCGGGGCCGTGCACGAGAGCTGCCCGTTGTCATGGTGATGCATATGCTCGGGAAGGGGGAGCATCCGGGTGAGGCTGGGAGGAGAGATGTGTCAAGTCTTGTGAGAGAGAGAGAGAGAGAGAGAGAGAGAGAGAGAGAGAGAGAGAGAGAGAGAGAGAGAGAGAGAGAGAGAGAGAGAGAGACGTTTGGTGTGGTAGGTTGTAAAGTCAAATCCATAAAAACAACTTTGAGAACTTAAAATACGACTGTTAGGCACACACACACACACACACACACACACACACACACACACACAGTTTCCTAAGATCAATGCCTCTATATCTCGATAAAATATTTCAATTAACATTCTATTTCCTTACATTACAACCTCATACCAATAGATTCTGCTTGTAATGCTTCCCAAGTTACAACTCATTGATTAGAAAAACATTGTGTGTGTGTGTGTGAAGGCCACAAACCCACACTCCAACATTATCACATATGATACCACACATACACCACACATACTCATGCCCGTCTACCACAGTTCCATTGCTCCAGTAAACACATTTATATCCAAACATTGTAGACCCTTGTATGCCTCCCCATTCATACATATACCCACACTGTCTTGTACAGGTAATTTTATTTCTTCCACATTTTCTATATATTCCCAGTCTGACGCTCCACCTATCAAAATATTTATACATATATCCCACACCTTCACATATACATAGACATATCCTGATACATATCCACACACCAAAATCCCAACACACACACACACACACGTCACTTGCTTCCGACGTAAACAAACAAGACGACAATACCTTTACCTGTGTGTGTGTGGGGGGGGGGGGGGGGGGGGTGGGCGGGCGGGCAGACGAGAGGAAATAGCGGTGAGTGGTATATGTGTCCAGGCCGCCCACACACACAGGGCGCCCACACACACACACAGGGCGCCCACACCTATACGATGAGGCAGAACCACTCGCCGTTTAAGGTCTAGTGCGTGCTGGGCGGTGACCGGGCATGGTAAGGCATAAGAATTCACCACATAGTTGTTGTTGTTATGTTGAGATGAGGAGCTGAAGGAGTTTAGTAGTTCCGGTGTTGCTAAAGACGAGACGTTCTGGTGGTGGTGGGAGTGAGGGGGGGGGGGGGAGTTAGGATGGTAGTGGGGTGTTGGGGGGGTGTGGTGGTAGTAGTAGCGATGGTGGTGATGGTAGTAATGGTAGTAGTGACAGTAGGCGTGGGGTGGTGGTAGTGGGAATGGTACCAGTGGGGTGGTGGTAGTGGTAGTAGAAATGGTGGTGGTCATGGCAGTGGTGGTGGCAGTTGTGGTGCTGATAATGGTAGTAGTGGAAATAGTGGTGGTGGTTTGGACGGTCATGGTGGTGGTAGGGGTGGTAGTGATGGTAGTAATAGTAGTACAGTAGTAGTAGTGGTGGTGGTGGTAGTAGTACTGATTGTTGGTGGTAGAGAAGTAGTGACTGGTGGTTGTGGTAGGATAGAAGTAGTAGTAGTAGTAGTGGTGGTAGTGGTAGTAGGTTGGAAAAAAGGTATCTAGTATTTTTTGTTACTTTATAATCTCATTTTACGGGTGAAGAAGGGCGACTTACGAGGCCATGAAGTAATTACACACAAAAAATAAACAAACGTATCCATCGTCCACACACACACACACACACACACACACACACACACACACACACACACACACACACCTGGAACAACACCCAGATACACACACATGCTTAACATTATACACAGAATCAACATTATATAAACTACGGCTCTCGTCAACAAGACAATTAATCTATTTGTTACTAGGAATCTGTATAACTAGGTTAGGTTAGGTTAAGGATTACGTGAATTTCCTAGTTTAGAGATATCCTGTAGCGTAAAGATACTGGACAGGTGTATGCGCGCGGACACACACACACACATATATTCAAATAACTAATACATACACACAAACCCACACACAAAAAAGACACATGTACGAAAATTAACACATACACGAACTAAACCAGACCCACCTACCCCCACCCACACCACCAGGGACACCAAATTAGTTACACCCTGATGAACAAGTGATTGGACAATGACAAACCTCAAATAACACCGTCTGATGCCCTGGCCCACCATTACCTCCTGGCCACAAACACTCATGGCCATCACTACACCTTTGATTATACCTCCCTGTGGTTTACGCTCCTACGACATCTTGCTGGAGGCGTCGTGTCCTGTGGTATCTTACGTTGGCTGTGTAGTCCTATTCACGTCGCTCCTACAGTTCCTTCTCTTTTAATACATCTGCGGTTTTTATTTCTTTAAAGTTTATAAATGACGTCGGATTTTTTTTTTTTTTTTTTTACTGGAACTGTGTATTTTATCGTGTTATTGTTGTTGATGTCTTATTATCATTGTTGTTTTTATTATTATTATATATTATTATTATCATCCTATCCCATGTGTGTGTGTGTGGGGGGGGGGGGGTGGTGGTTAGATCAAGGGATAGAGAACAAGTAGAAATACCTAACCCAACCTAACCTAAAGTACACTCACATACCTAATTCCTATCATCAGCTTGTCAGTACCTATTATAACAAGTAAGTGTACCTGTTTTAATACTGCATGAGGTACCTTAAGTGGCACTCAACTAGTACTGCTCTCTAACACCACTTACTTCTACCCTAACACCACTCAGACTTTCCCTAACACCACTCATTCCCATCTAACACCACTCAGACTTTCCCTAACACCACTCAGATTTTCCCTAACACCACTCAGACTTTCCCTAACACCACTCATTCCCATCTAACACCACTCAACTTTGCCTCACTTCCCCATCCATACTACTTAACTAGCACGTACTTCAGTTTTATCTTATTCATTAAATCTATTGATCTTTCCATTGAGTGTGTGTGTGTGTGTGTGTGTGTAATGATAAGTAGGAATCTTAAACCAAGACAACAATGTGTATTTGCTCGAAACAAGGCTAATAAAGTTCTTGGGTTCATACAAAGGAGTGTTAGTCATCCTAAAACTATATCATGTGCTTCTGAGACCTCACTTGGGTTACGCCGTTCAGTTCTGGTCACCATACTACAGTGGGGACTGACCAAACTAATCCCGGGCATTAGGAACCTTGAGTACAGAGACAGGTTGAAGCATCTTAATCCGCACTCCCTCGAGAGACGTAGAATGAGGGGCGATATGATCGAGGTTGTATAAATGGAAGTCAGGGCAAAACAAAGGTGATATAACAAAGGTACTTAAACTATCCAACCAGGAGCGAACTCGTAACTACGGCTTTCAATTAATAAATTTAGATTTAGGCGCGAGATAGGGAAACGTTGGATGAGTGGAACAAGTTAACAAACATCATTAACTCGAACGCGCTGGGTAGCTATAGGTTGGTTGGATATATGGGCGAGTGGCTGGGTGTAAACGGGGCTGCCCAATATGGACCAATAGGCCAGCTGCAGTTTCCTCCATTCTTACGTTCTTATGTCGTTTATCATACACTCAATCAGTATTAAAGTTAGCATATAGTATTCGTTATCCAGCTCATCCTAATAAAGTCAACAACATTAAGGATTTCCAAAACCTGTGTTCACCTGTAATCAACAACCATTATTAACTCGTATTACGACCCTCAAAATAATCCCAAAACCAGTTCACCTGTAAACTAGATCACCTGCCCTAAACAGTTAACCCATTAATAACCACAAGACCAGAACGCGTAATTAGCACCAACATTACAGTTTTAAGCATACAGCAAACTACAGTACTGGTCAACTTTCCCGGCGATTTCTCTCCAGACCCATGAGCTGGCAGTGAGCAGAGCACCATGGTCACGCACACACCCACCGTGGGAGAATAACCTCAAGCATGAGAAAATTCCTGGTTGGCTGTGAACCCGCCGTGGGTCAGTCGTGCGGTCCATACTATTGGTGGCTCGTTACCATACCTAGTCTGGGATTGAAGGGGCGGGTTGGAATTTATTAGGTTTAATGATTTATATGAGTGTGTGTGTGTGTACGTGCGTGTGTGTGTTTATGTGCGTGCGTGTGTGTGTTTACGTGCTTGTGTGCGTTTGTGTGTGTACGTGTTTGGGATTCTACGTGTGTGTGTGTGTGTTAGAGAGGCCAGGGTATAGCTCCAAAACTCTCTGGTGGTAATGACTCGTGCGTCAAAAATAATGACGGAGCTTAATTACCAATCCTAAAACAGGTAGACATATTATAAATGGTTAACCTTCCAGTAAGTCGCCTTTACCTCTGGCTATTAACTCCACCGAATTTACATGTGTTGTTCATTCTCACCCGGAGTCTGTTTTTCAACGCTTACATCCCATTTCTCTCCTGAGTTTCTGCTTACAAAAGACACTGTGAATTGAGGAGAGACGAACCTGTAATTATCAACATGCCGAGAGGCTACACAGACTTAGAGAATTAATTGAAGTTGTAAATCTAGATGGCAACTCAGTGAAGCAAATGACCACTACTGCGTAACTCCCAGCCAGCCGGACATTCCTGCCCCTCCGCCTGAGCCTTCAACCTTCGTCCGTTGTCACAAGATTTAGACAAATTTAGAGAGAATTTTCGACAGATATTATACTCTATGAAAGGAATTCAAATATAAACCACAAAGAGTTTTAACATCTTATTATTCAGTAGGTAATTTTACTCTCAACAAAATATAAACCAACATTGATAAAACATCTGGTAAAACTCATCAACAAAAAACCACCTGATCTCATCTTTCTGCCGAGCGAATATATCCTAGACGCCACCTTGTGTTCATTCATTTCCAACAGGCGTGGGTTAGCGTGGGAACACCTTGCATCTCCCCGGACGCTCCAAGACGCCGAAGGGATACAAACTAAATCACTCCTGCCATCCTATTGTTGCAGCGCCACATGATCCTCTGGTGGCTATTGTGTGGGTCGGTGGCGGCAGTTCTCAGGTGGTTAAGGAATGATTGTGTGTTGATGATATGGAGTGAGATATATGGCGATTACTGGGATGGCCGAGGGGGCTTGACGCGTCTGTTT
The DNA here is from genome assembly GCA_958450375.1 of Homarus gammarus. Taxonomy (NCBI): domain Eukaryota; kingdom Metazoa; phylum Arthropoda; class Malacostraca; order Decapoda; family Nephropidae; genus Homarus; species Homarus gammarus. The sequence continues at coordinate 1,026,941 of CAUDMG010002463.1, forward strand.
AGTTTAATGTGTGTGTGTGTGTGTGGGGGGGGGGGGGTCCTAATCTTCATGAGCTCATATTTCTTACCTGAATGCTGTACTAACCGATTAGTTATTTATCATGTACCTAAATGATCCTAATTCAAGTGTCACAGTTTCATAGTATTGTCATTTTTTTTTTCATTTTTTCCTCATATTTTCTCGTTATTTAATTTATCCCATGTCCATGTTATTGTGTATTAAACATCTGTGGCTAAAAGATATAAACATCTGTGGGTAAAACAAACATCCGTAGCTAAAACAAATAAACACCTGTGGCTAAAACAAATAAAACATGTTAAAACAAAAAAAAACATATCTAAAACAAATAAACATCTGTGGCTAAAACAAGACATCCACTATGGCTTCCTGTAAATACCTCCAACAAGAGATTCCTTAAGGAGACAACAGACAGACACACACACACACACACACACACCCCTCTTACATAATACCGGATTCAATGGCTAACCTAACCTAACCCAACAATGCCCATTCATCTGATGAGGTCTAATTATGCCCTTTACAGCATTACCAAGAGCCTTCCTGGTGTGCTGGAGGCTCTCTTGACTATAGGTTCCTGTAGACACACTTTCACACACACTATCAATATAGAGACGCCTCAAGCCAACAGTCCTGCGGTGCTCTTAAGAAGCGGAGGCAGCCCCTGAAATTATTAACCAACAGAAAGCGAGAGTGATGGCAGGTTATGATGATGAGTTTTGGGGAAGGTGTTGTAAGTGTGTGTGTGTGTGTGTGTGTGTGTGTGTGTGTGTGTGTGTGATGATGTTGTAAGTGTGTATGTATGTGTGTGATGATGTTGTAAGTGTGTGTGTGTGTGTGTGATGATGTAAGTAAGTAAGTGTGTGTGTGTGTGTGTGTGATGATGTAAGTAAGTAAGTGTGTGTGTGTCTGCGTGTGATGATGATGTAAGTAAGTGTGTGTGTGTGTGGTAACTCCACAATGACATGAACGGCAGTGTCCTGCACAATGGCACCCAGTCTGAGTTCTTCCCCATCCAAAAGGGGGTTAAACAAGGATGTGTACTGGCACCGTCTCTATTTTCAATTTTCTTGGCTGCTCTCCTTACTCGTGCCAGTGCCAATTTAGCCGGAGGGGTGGACATCCAGTACTGGATGAAGGGACTTTTCAACATAAGACGACTCCAGGCAAGAACAAAGGTGTCGGCAGCTTCCATTACTGAGCTTCAGTATGCAGACGACCCCACCCTTGTCGCTCACACTGAACGCTTCCTACAGGAGATCCTGAACATCTAAGCAGATGCGTATGCACACTTCGGCCTTGAGGTGAATGTACGTAAGACTCAGAATCTCTTTCAGCCTGCCCCTGGTTCAGACACACCTCCACCATCCATCCAGCTTAACGGTATCACTCTCTCTAATGTTACCCACTTTCAGTCTCGGCTCCCACCTGTCCATCACTGCGGGTATCGATGAAGAGATTTAACATCAGATCAGATGTGCACCTCAAGCTCTTGGCACACTCCGTTCCCGTGTCTTCAGCTGTAGGGAGCTGAAATTATCTACAAAGTTGCACGTATATTGAGCAGTGGTCCTCCCTACCCTGCTATATGGCAGCGAGACATGAGTAACATACAGGAGGCACCTCAAGGCACCTGAAAACTTTCACCAACGTAGTCTACGTTCCATCCTCCGAGTTCGCTGGGAAAACAAGACAACAAATGTCAGTATTCTCGCTGACACCAACTGTAGGAGCATCGAGGCTACCATTATCCATGAACAACTACGTTGGACTGATCATGTTACCCGCATGGACGACAGTAGACTGTCAAAGCAGCTAGTCACCTAACGAATAGTAAACATAACGCTAGCGGTCAACTGAAAAGGTACAAGAATAGTCTTAAGACAAACCTGAAAAAAAGTTAAATCGACCCCCTCACATGGGAGACGATTACTCTACACCACACGAGACGGTGTCAATACTTTCGAGTTAGTCCGACTGCAAACCAAGGCATACATGCGCCAACGCCGGAGAGATGCTGCCGTTGCCCCTCCCGCAGTAGATGTAGCCCTCCACATACGCAACATCTGTGAACAACCCTGCCAGTCCCGTAACGGCCTCTTTAATCACCTCATCTCACCAACGAAGGTGACATCCTTAATAACACATATTTTTTTATCATAGCTGGATGATCGCCATACTCGATTTAGTGTGTGTGTGTGTGTGTGTGTGTGTAAAAAATACAAACACTTGAGGCTGAGACTTCTTCTTTAAGATATATAAAATACCAGAGAGTTTTGGGCCGTGAGGTAAGAACGTATAAAAGTGTTGTATAGTGTTTAGTATGCAGCTGAGTGATGACCTTCCCTGTCACCTTAAAAACACCAGAACTTGAATAAAATCACACACACACACACCGTCTCTTTTTGTCCCCTGACCTTTATGACAATGTGGACAGGGATGGTAAAGGTCCACACAACATGAGGGTGGGTAGTGGAGCATGGCGAGAACACCTCCTTCCTCCCTCCCTCCCTCTTTTGTTCTTCTTCACGACTCTCTCTCTCTCTCTCTCTCTCTCTCTCTCACTCTCTCTCTTATTAATATTTTTTCTTTGTAGGTAAATGTTTAGGTCTGTCTATTTATGTCTATGTAAGTGTGTGTATGTCTACGTGTGTCTACGTTTCTGTCTGTCTATCTCTGTTTATGTCTCTACAAATCCCTTGTCACATTTGATTTTTTTCTTTGATTACAAGCGATATCACCCTTCACCTAAGACAATCATACACACGTCATATATTTCTCCTTCAAGTAATCGCCACACCACCACCAGACACGGGAGAAAGTTGCCAACACCTCAATTATGTTCATTAGCTTCAGCAACGTCTCTATTATAATTATATGGTGGCTAAACACCTCCCAGATATTTACGTCACACTATATAATGACGTTAAATTTTTTCTCGACTCTAAAGAAGACATAACTCCGCGTATAGTGAGTGACCCATGAGGCAAGTGACAGGACCCTGAGAAGATTGTCTCCCGCCGTTGTAATCACCGGGCTTGTGATGGCCTCCCACGGCAGGAGTAAGTGACTGACGTGCTGAAGAGTTATTATTTATCGACTACCTTTGCCCGGTGGTGGTGAGTTAAACGCCGGTGCTGAGATATGAGTTGGGTGTCTTTAAAGACGCTGGTGTTTGAAGGAGTAGAGCTAGAGCCATATCTCCTGGAGTAAATGAGGTTGCATGTAGGTTGAGAGGTACAGGGAGACGTGGGTGTTGTACAGCTCAGGGCACAACGTGAGCCACATAAGCTACATTGCATCAGCTCATTTAGATTTTCTGACGCCGGCGGCAATGTGTAAATGAGATGTGTTTTCCGATACGTCAATTTCGCTTTTAAGATGAGTCTCTTGAATATTTGCATAACTTGTCGGGGTGAAAGAGGAATACCAAGTGTCCGACTGGCACATGTGTTTGTGGACTTTTCCTTAAAATATGTCAACAGGGGAGTATTTAACGATTAAACATTAATAAAAATAGCGAGGTACCAATTAGGACAAAGGTGAACACTACCAAATAATACGATAATGAAAAATCCATCCGTACTGAAAAATACCCATATTAAGATTTCAATTTCTATTTAGCATATTTAAGTCTTAAGTTCATCTATTTCAACCTAATATGATACATTCCAGTCCCTTAAAATAACATATTTTCTCCCGGACACCTGCAACAAGAGCCATCAGGTAAGGTGAGCTGCTGACGACGACGACGACGACGGGACGACACTGCTCATTTGTTAAGCTTATGACCAGATAATGGGCGGAGGTGTTCCGTGCCGCGGCTACCACGACCCTAGACGTCAAGAGTTTAATGTTGACAAAACTCCACTTCTGAAACTCATAAAGACCAATTGTGTTGTTTAATGAGGTACTAACAGGCTGGGAAGAGTGATGGGAGCCGTGGGGACAGTGGGAGGGTTTTAGGTTGCTGCTTCTGCGCCACCGTCACCCTCCTTCACCACCACACCTCATCACCGTGGTCTGCCCATATATGTACGTTAACTTAGTCTTTGGTCTATCTATTGCCTTTCCTTTCTGCCTTCTTATTACTCTCTCTCTCTCTCTCTCTCTCTCTCTCTCTCTCTCTCTCTCCTCTGGTGGTCATGAGAGCCGGATAATTACGTGGTAAATTTTACGTCACTTAATATTACTCGCCAGACTCGCTACCATTAAGTTATGTCACGTTACAATCATGGTGGCTGATACTTACACTACCATCATGGTATTTCAGACATCCAACACACCATCATACCATAAGGTGTTCCCTCATACTACCATTCATTACCTCATGCACTCTATCATGGTGGAATATATCATCTACATTATCACCATGGTACATAAAACACATTACCATGATATGAACCGCCTCACTCATACTACCATAGTTGAATATCAGTATTATGGTAGCATATATAATTATCCTACCATGATTGTTTACGTATATCCATGCTGACTATACTGACACAAGCTTATGACACTGACAACAACCATTATGACATACACAACACCAATTATGACACACTGACAACACCCATTATGACACTGACAACACCCATTATGGCACACTGACAACACCCACTATGACACAATGACAAAACCCATTATAACACTGACAACACCCATTATGACACTGACTACAGCCATTGACACACTGACCGCACCCATTATGACACTGACAACACCCATTATGACACAGACAACACCCATTATGACACACTGACAACACCCATTATGACATAGACAACACCCATTATGGCACATTGACAACACACATTATGACACAGACAACACCCATTATGACACTGACAACACCCATTATGACACACTGACAACACACATTATGACACAGACAACAGCCATTATAACACACTGACAACACCCATTATGACACACTGACAACACCCATTATGACACTGACAACACCAATTATGACACACTGACAACACACATTATGACACAGACAACACCCATTATAACAGACTGACAACACCCATTATGACACTGACAACACCCATTATGACACACAGACAACACACATTATGACACAGACAACACCCATTATAACAGACTGACAACACCCATTATGACACTGACAACACCCATTATGACACACAGACAACAGCCATTATAACACACTGACAACACCCATTATAACAGACTGACAACACCGATTATGACACTGACAACATCCATTATGACAGACAAAACCCATTATGACACAGACAACACCCATTATGACACACTGACAACACCCATTATGACACACTGACAACACCCATTATGATACACTGACAACACCCATTATGACACACTGACAACACCCATTATGACACAGACAACACCCATTATGACACTAACAACACCCATTGACACACTAACAACACCCATTATGACACAGACAACACCCATTATGACACTAACAACACCCATTGACACACTAACAACACCCATTATGACACAGACAACACCCATTATGACACAGACAACACCCATTATGACACAGACATCACCCATTATGTCAATGACAACACCCATTATGACACACTGACAACACCCATTATGACACAGACAACACCCATTATGACAGACAACACCCATTATGACACAGACAACACCCATTATGACACAGACAACACCCACTATGTCAATGACAACACCCATTATGACACACTAACAACACCCATTATGACACAGACAACACCCATTATGACACAGACAACACCCATTATGTCAATGACAACAATTATGACAGACAACACCCATTATGCCAATGACAACACCAATTATGACACAGACAACACCCATTATGATACACTGACAACACCCATTATGATACACTGACAACACCCATTATGATACACAGACAACACCCATTATGACACAGACAACACCCATTATGTCAATGACAACACCAATTATGACACAGACAACACCCATTATGATACACTGACAACACCCATTATGACACACTGACAACACCCATTATGATACACAGACAACACCCATTATGATACACTGACAACACCCATTATGACACAGACAACACCCATTATGTCAATGACAACAATTATGACAGACAACACCCATTATGACACAGACAACACCCATTATGATACACTGACAACACCCATTATGACACACTGACAACACCCATTATGACACACTGACAACACCCATAAGAGATCATCACCCCTGTGGACATGTCGAACAAACTGACACAAACTTAACACATAAACAGCACATAATTACACCGACCAAGAAACATCCCTACACGCCAACGTACATTAAACACACACACTTAACAGGTCTACACGCTCGTGCACACGCAAATATGCAAAGTGAATAGAATCTAAATGGCCAACAGTCGACGGTGATCTGTGGCCGGTAAATAAAAACAGGTAAGAACAAAAACTCCCTGACATGGTGAGCGTGTGGTGGTGGTAGGGTGAGTGGTGTGGTTGTGGTGGTGGAGTGGTGGTAGGGTGAGTGGTGGTGGTGATGGTGGTAGGGTGAGTGGTGTGGTTGTGGTGGAGTGGTGGTAGGGTGAGTGATGGTGGTAGGGCGAGTGGTGTGGTTGTGGTGGAGTGGTGGTGATGGTGGTGGTAGGGTGAGTGGTGGTGGTGATGGTGGTAGGGTGAGTGGTGGTGGTAATGGTGGTAGGGTGAGTGGTGTGGTTGTGGTGGTGGAGTGGTGGTAGGGTGAGTGGTGTGGTTGTGGTGGAGTGGTGGTAGGGTGAGTGATGGTGGTAGGGCGAGTGGTGTGGTTGTGGTGGAGTGGTGGTGGAGTGGTGGTAGGGTGAGTGGTGGTGGTGATGGTGGTAGGGTGAGTGGTGTGGTTGTGGTGGAGTGGTGGTGGAGTGGTGGTAGGGTGAGTGGTGGTGGTGATGGTGGTAGGGTGAGTGGTGTGGTTGTGGTGGAGTGATTGTGGTGGTGGAGTGGTGGTAGGGTGAGTGATGGTGGTAGGGTGAGTGGTGTGGTTGTGGAGTGGTGGTGATGGTGAGGAATAGTGGTGAGTGGAGTAGTGGAAAAGGGTAAGGAGAGGGAAAGAGAGGGAAGAGGTTAGGGAAGATGAGGGAATAGAGTGAAGACCGAGGATAGAAAGGAAGACCGAGGAGAGAGAGAGAGAGAGAGAGAGAGAGAGAGAGTTGGTAACTAAAGGCATGGCACACAAGAGAAGACAGATAGATAAACAGATAGATAGATAGATAGACATAATATTGTATACAGGAAGGGGATAGAAAACACATGAGCACGATTTACCTACACTACTCTACCACCACAATCACTGCTGTTCACTGTTGAGGAGGAGCAGCAGCTGTAGTGCACTGATCGCTGTATAAAATCATTCGTATTCCAGTCTTAGCGGTGCACTATCCCATGTCAAGGTCTGTAGAGTGCACATCATGTCTTATATGTACAAGGTGCAGTCAACCCTGTAGCAATCCTCCATTATACGTTTCCAAATATTGCTCGTTTTCTACTACTCTTAGCAACCAAGTTTTACATTGTACTACTCAGTGAACAATGTACACTATTTTGGGACACTATTTGTAGCCTATAGCAGTTTACAGTTAACACAGTTATATTCTTCTTTGCTGTCTATTGTTCACTATTCGTAATGTTAACACACTGGCAAATATGAGTACAGTATAGTGCATAACAGTCCGTGATATATTCTTTGTAGTACACGGTTCTTAAAGCACACGTATGAATTATAGTAAAAAAAAAAATATATTATTTGCAGAAGCCGTGTTCATGTTTTCGTAACTCATAACATTCGTAATATATTAAATGGTAACTGTATAAAAGTGAGGTTGACTTGTATTGCTTTCTGTCTTCATGCTAGCAAGAGCTCTTCTGACGTCAACTTTTATCCAGTCTAAACCATAACCAATCTGCGAAGTTATTAAAGGCATAAATAATATCTACTACGTATCTATGGCCTTTGGATATGCGTTTCTTAACCAATATACATTTGGAACTTACACCTCTACATAGATAAACTAAATCTTACCACAGTTTGAGATGCGGAACCACGGTTGACCAGGTAGTAGGCAGCTATCAAACAGGGATGTACTACCGCCTGGGAAGATATTGGAAGCATAATGTGTTGTCTAATGGTAGACCCTACTGCCATATGGCATCACGAAAATTGTGACCAAGTCCCAGGTTGCTGATCTGACTTTCTGCCTCATTTACACACAAGTGCAGGGTCTCAATTGTTTCTCTTACTATTGACAACACAACATACATATATTGTTTCTCACTATTGATCTTTTTTAATTTTGTATTTATTTAAGCTTTTTGACTATTATTATTATTATTATTAGATTAATATTTAATATTTTTTTTATAAATTTTTATTAATATTATTAATTATTATTATTATTATTATTATACCCCCCCCCCCCCCCAAGCCCTCATGTGGGTCATTGACCTGTGCCCTGGTGGGCTAATCCCGGAAAAAAAAAAAAAACATAAATTACCATTAAAGACGAACACATCTGAGCACACATCTACAGATCCACATGTGTGTGGTCACTTCCCTTGAGTGTGACCTAAAACACTCACACTGAGAGGAGCGACTACAGAAGCTTAACTACTGTGGTAGATATTCATACTCAGCCTAAACTAGCGCCTTAAATTTATGCGTCTGTTTTCATATTTCTTGAACCTGAATAAATTGAAGCACTTTGAGCCACGCCTTAAGATCATCACCTGTAGGGCCATCACGTCTAAGTAAAAATCTGATCACACGTTTTTACCCACACACATAAATCTACTGTACTATCTCTGAACTACTGGAGCCACACACCTGTGAACTGACTTGTGTGACTTCATCAGTGTTGTGGATCCACTAAACCCACTACATGTGCTCCCAGCCCACACATTTAAAGCTAGGGCGTGCCACCCCGCGCCCTGGTGAGGCGTGGGAGAATGCTAGTGGCATGGGCAACGTGGGCGTGGCTGAGCCTTACAGGAGGGCCAGAGTGGAACGCGAGAAAGCGTGAGAGCGGGTGTCCTGCAGGGGGCAGCCAGGTTATGGGTCCACCACTCACTGGGTCATTATCAGTCAGACTACCCTCCTTCTGCGTGTACAGTTCCTCCACCTCCGTGTTCTCAGTACTGGCTTATGCACCCACCGCGTTTACGGACATATAAACTGACTGATCGTTTTATATATCAACACCCTTCTACAGCCTATAATTTGTTTATATATGCATTATCACCTTTTAATTCGTATGGTATATATCAATCTATATCTGCATATAACTAACGTTCTCTATAATTCTAACACCATTCTTCTGTTTTCATTATAATATTAACCTGTGCTATAAATGAAGGGTGATAATGGTTGTGTATGTACCAAAATATATCTACCTCTATAGGATATATTACAATACATAAATTACATTCACAAAACTTCCTACTTCCATGTAATATTACCTACTAAGAACTACATTACCTGTATATCACATATCTCACCCGTTACAGGACGACACGAGTAGGACACCACACTCTTACCGCCTGGCTAATGCTCACCACCCCCAGGTATCCAATTATCCACGCCACACCGGACAACACAAAGCGACATACAACTAAATTATAAAATAAATTATCTATAATCCCGGATCTATTACTGGTGATACTAAGAATATTTCACTGATATAACCAATAACAGTGGACCTTACAGAACAAACTAATAAACACGGTGGATATTTTTAACTAACAGTAAACCGAAAAGCTGATACACAAGGCCTTGCTAACACTAACACACACAGGCGAAGTATGTTAATAATCTAGATCCAGTTTAAAAGACATGGTTCTCCTTCACAGTAATAAGTTCTCTGGATGTACAAAATTTACTAAAATAATGATGGTTAATATCTATATCTTATTATTAATCATATCAAGTTATCTTAATTTCTATCCATATATCAAGTTATCTTAATTTCTATTTTTACCAACTGAAGTTACTAATCTCAGTAAAGCAACATCGTCTTAAATCACACAAAATTTAAATTAAATTACCACCCTCGCGGACCTTCAAATTTAAATGACAAACTGTCGACCGAATCAAGGGACGAGGACCAGTGAGTGATTCCCGGTGTTGTGATCACCAGCGGGCAGGGGACACGACCACACCGGGACGGTCGGGAACCTCTCCACGGGCACAGTCTCAAGAGGCAGCAGGGCAGGGCGGCGTCGTGGGAATATTCTGCTTTGCGTGTGAAGATGTGACCGTTTTCCTGAGGACGGGGAATCTACGGCATCTGGCACCGCTGCAACCGCTGACCCACACTACTGGTACAACCCCGCTACTGGACGCACCACCCACGTATACAGATGTGATCCAACGACTAACGTGTTTAACGTCATCTTATAGTATTTTAGTGACTTTGTGAAGCTTTAATACAATAGTTACAACTCTTCAATTTTGCTATCTCCAAAATACTGATAAACGATATAATATTTATTAGTCACAACTACAGTACGAGCAAAACAAGGCTCCCCCCCCCAAAAAAAAAAAAAATTGATTAATCTGACATATGGAGTAGTGTTGAAAAGGAAAGAACAATTATTCTAATGTAGATAAATATTTTTGGGAATACACAGGTACATCCAAAATACTGTGTTCAGAAGTCATAAAGCACCGCTGCTCGTGGATGCAAGACAAGAGTACAACAATACAGTAGATCACGGCCTCCAACACGGGTCCACAATACCGAGGTGAAGTTTTTGTTGGGTCTGGGGCCAGCTGGGAGCTTGTCAGTTTACCCTTTCCTCTCTTTTTTTTTTACCTGCGTGACCTACCTGGTATGTATGTGATTACTGTACCTGCTTCTGGTGCTACATGGGGCCAGGCGGGTGGTATGCTAGTTTTTTTGGTTCATTTTGGTGTCTCATGTTCCAAGTTCTCACGGGATAAACGTCTCCATTCATCACCTCGGTGGGACACTTTGCAGATTGGCTTGGGAGACTTCTTGGGATAGTCTCAGCGGTATGGAATCTCTGTTATGACCTCAAGTGATTTGGCTGAAGGTTGAGCTCACTGCAAGATGTAGGAGCTCCCGTACATGAAGACAATTATACATGACACGACCGCATTCCCAAATTAAACTGTAGGTTTCTCTGTCCACGAGTTACACTACACACATTATATACATAGACAGCACTGACTGACCTACTCACACGGCCTCGTTTCCGTAGTAATAATAATAAAAGAAATAAACAACGAGACGACTGGATAGCCTTGACCTGTAGAGGCTCGGGGTCTTCTATAACTGGCTCGGGTTAGTATAGGGGACAAGTGATAATGGTGAGATAACCTTTAACACAGTGGTGTTCTCTGAGGATCTGTTGACTCGCTGATTGACTGACTGACTGACTGAATGACTAGTTGACTGAATAGCCTGTGTGTGTGTGTGTGTGTGTGATGGTCAGGAGAGCCGCGTCCCCTCACAGCGCCACACGCGATGGTCGTCCTCAACACATTTTCCCATGCAACCCTCACCGCTACCGCCGCCCACCTCACACACACACCCGGCGGGGCGTGTGACGGCAGGAGTACATTCTTTCCTTGATTGCTTGATCACGGGAGGTGGCTATTCTGGTGGAATGTTCTGTGTGACGTGTGAAGAGATTTTCCAGAGATGAGAATTCGAAAGAATTTATTTCCTGCGGGTATCAGCTGAGAGAGGCACAATTTCCAAGCTGGATTTTACAAGGCGGAAATTCATCATCCTGGAATTTTGTAAACCATGTGAACAAGCCATCATATATAATTATTAACAACGGATAAAAAAAAATTGTGGGACTCGACAAAGAAAATTTATGAGGCGGGACCATAAGCCACCAAGGAAGGCCCCAGGGAGTCTTTTTATATATATTCAGCGAGAGTTACACTTGCCAAGTAGGTCAATCTCGCAGCGGCCCGCTAGGCACAGTACCAACCCTTGACTGACATGCGAGCTTGAGATTGCTTACAGCACTGTAGCACGCAATGTAAGACTCCTGATTCACACCTCTTTATAACGCGGAAAGAGTTAATTCGCAAAAGGTAAAACTATGAAATGATCAGGACACACCAGATCCTTGACAACTAATCCTGACTATGAGAGAACGTTATGAGCATCCTGTACTGACACTACTTATGATGGGCTCTTGGTCACCTCGGGGAGAAGGACCCGGGTTGTGTAGCTGGAGTGATCACTACATTATGCTTAAGCTTCACTGTGTTAAGCCTCCGTGTCACGCCACCAGTGACACAGCCGCCAGAAGCCAAATCTTTTTCGTCGCAGCAACACAAACGTATGGCCAGGAGTAACTGAAGTTTACAGCGTCGCAGCAACAATGACAGACAGCAGTCAGAACCAGCCACAGCGTCACAGAAGTGACACACAGCAGCAACGAGACTTGTTCCTCCCCAGGGTGAAACAGGTCTTGTTCCCACGACTGGACGTCATTCGCTGTATCTGTTCAGTATGTGCATCTGTGTGTGTGTGTGTGTGTGTGTGTGGTGTGTAAATATATTTATACTCACACACACACACACATGTACTGAGGCTCATTACAGGAACTGTTATCCCGTTACAAGAAACAGGGCAGGGGAGCAGTAAGGCAGTGAGTAATTGCAGTACCTAGCGGGTGTGGTAGCTGTGTTGCCGGGAGAGCATTCCTGAGTGTGACCTTGGGTGCGCGCGACCTACACCATGGTGGCCAGACCTGTGCTTGTGCCTCACGGTGACGCCCTCCAGCGCCGCGCCGCCTCACATGCCCCGCTTCATGTCACTAACACCAATGGTTATTCCACCTCTCGTAAAATTTGTCACTGTATACTGTGTTGCTTTCTTTCAAGTCCTATTTTTCTATTGTCTTTAAAAATCAAATTCTGGTATATATTTCTTTGGAACCTTTTGAAGTTGATATGTTTAACTTGTCAATATTCCATTTCTCTTTTACCTCAGAAGAACTTAAATAATTTCAGAGTACTGGGTCTTACTCATCATCGTGTCCACACAGACAGTTCTTATAATTTAATAAAGACCGCCGCATGAACGAGGAATCTGTACACACACACACACACACACACACACACACACACACACACACACACACACACACACCTCCCAAGGGAAGTTTGGTGTTGTGTATTAAATTACGGACCTGCAGGTGAGGTGATGTTACTTGGGCCAGTGTGGGAAGCTGGCAAGGCTGCTATTTCTCCCACGCTTTCTCTCTCTCTCTCTCTCTTTCATTCTTTCTCCTCACAACTAGACTCTGGTTAAAGGTCAAATCTTTAACATATTCTAAGATCATGTTTTCTTCAGTCTTCAATACCTGGACCTGGGGTGAGAGGGTCAGTTACAGCTCCAATTTGGCATATATAACTGTACAGTGTTCTGTATGTGGTACAAGCTAATTTCGACTCATTTTTAGCATTAATATGTTTATCCTTTATATATAATTAAAATTTTTATTTTGTATTTTGTATAGAACTTATTCAGTGATTATTTATGTTATTAAACCATTGTATAACACACACACACACACACACTATCTATATATATATATATATATATACTGTATATATATACAGTATATATATATATATATATATAAATATATATATATATATATATATATACAGTATATATATATATATATAGTATATATATATATATATATATATATATATATATATATATATATATATATATATATATATATATATATATATATATATATATTGTTTTTTAAGGGCACAGCCCACCCAGGCACAGGTCATTTTTAATAACCCACATCAAGGCCTTGGGGGGGGGGGGGGGGGGGGAATAAAATTAAATAATAAAAATTTATGATGATGTTGGTGATGATAATAGTAGTAACAAATTTAATAAATATCTATAAAAATATATAATTATAATAAAAGAAAAAATAATAAAATTTTAATAAAATTTTAAGTAATAATAATAATAATAATAATAATAATAATAATAATAAAAAGCCATAAATAAATACAAAAACAAATAAAAAATAACAAGGATGAGAAAAAATATATGTATGTTGTGTTGTCAATAGTAAGAGAAACAATTGAGACCCAGCAATTTTGTGTAAATGAGGCAGAAAGTCAGATCAGCAACCTGGGACTTGGTCACAATTTTTGTGATGCCATATGGCAGCAGGGTCTACCATTAGACAACACATTATGCTTCCAATATCTTCCCAGGCGGTAGTTCCTCCCTGTTTGGTAGCTGCCTACTACCTACTACCTAATTTGCACTCATGTGTTTAACAAGTTTATCAGGATACAATATTCCTATTTTTTGCAAAGCGAATGGGCTTGTAACAGCCACTGCTGGATGAAGGTTTACACACACACACGCAGCTTCCACAACCTTGTCTTGAGGCTTCCCTGTCAATTTCACGCCTCCGAACTTCCCTGCAGGGTTATCTGTCCATTTGGTAGACGGTAATTTTATGTCTCGTGGGATTCAGTCTCGTCTCGTCTGTCCTTGGCCAAATATTGATGTGTTCCTCTCGGCTTACCACTGAAGTTATATTTCACTGGCCATTACAATTACATATCGTATATTAGTTAACATTCTTATCCATTATATATAATTTTTCCTGCCCTTTCGCATTATGGTCGAGTCTGTGTTACACTCTATTACTGCGCTTCAAAATGACTCAAATCTTCGAACATGTTTTCTAAGACAGATCATACACTAGACAGAAGGTATTTAAGAATGAAGAGAAATGAACTCTTCCTAGTTTGCATTGTGTGTGTGTGTGTGTAGGTGTGTGTGTGTGTGTGTGTGTGTGTGTGTGTGTGTGTGTGTGTGTGTGTAGGTGTGTGTGTGTGCAGGTGTGTGTGTGTGCAGGTGTGTGTGTGTGCAGGTGTGTGTGTGTGCAGGTGTGTGTGTGTGTGTAGGTGTGTGTGTGTGTAGGTGTGTGTGTGTGTGTGTGTAGGTGTGTGTGTGTGTGTGTGTGTGTGTGTAGGGGTGTGTGTGTGTGTGTGTGTGTGTGTACAGTATAGCTCCCTTTATTGTTCTTGTCCACCACTAAAGGCACATTCTGGGTTGTTCGTGATGCGTGAATTCACGGGCGAGGGTATAAGTCTGGATGTGGGCGACCTGGGGGATGTGGGCGCGGCTGGAACCATAGGATACATGGGTCACGAGGCGTGGGTACAGGGGCAGGGAGGGTGGGTTATGGGAAATGCAGACAAGTACGTATAATGAATGAGAGAGAGAGAGAGAGAGAGAGAGAGAGAGAGAGAGAGAGAGAGAGAGAGAGAGAGAGAGAGAGAGAGAGAGAGAGAGAGAGACTGTCCTGCTAAAGTATATAAACAAACAGACAGACAGACGGACGCCGTACAATAATAAACCTGGACACTGCCGCTCTTAATCTCAGCGTCCGAATATGCAATGAAATCTAGGGACATTATGTATGTAAATAAGCTGATGGGTGTAGAGGATAAGAGGTAGGAGTGTAGAAAGTGAAGAACAACCCTCACTTAAACTGGCGTGAATAGTGTCCTCCTAGGCTGGTAGATTGTTGTGGTTAAGGCAGATGAAGTTACAATCACGGTGGAAAGTTTATGGTGAGGATAACAGAACAAAGGTGATGGTATTTTAGTCTTGGCTACATTATTGAGAACCACGTGAACAAAATATTATATTAACACCAAACACATGAACAAACTATACTATATTAACACCAAACACAAGAACAAACTATACTATATTAACACCAAACACATGAACAAACTATACTATATTAACACCAAACACAAGAACAAACTATACTATATTAACACCAAACACATGAACAAACTATACTATATTAACACCAAACACAAGAACAAACTATACTATATTAACACCAAACACACGCACAAACTATACTATATTAACACCAAACACAAGAACAAACTATACTATATTAACACCAAACACACGCACAAACTATACTATATTAACACCAAACACAAGAACAAACTATACTATATTAACACCAAACACAAGAACAAACTATACTATATTAACACCAAACACATGAACAAACTATACTATATTAACACCAAACACAAGAACAAACTATACTATATTAACACCAAACACAAGAACAAACTATACTATATTAACACCAAACACAAGAACAAACTATACTATATTAACACCAAACACAAGAACAAACTATACTATATTAACACCAAACACAAGAACAAACTATACTATATTAACACAAAACACAAGAACAAACTATACTATATTAACACCAAACACAAGAACAAACTATACTATATTAACACAAAACACAAGAACAAACTATACTATATTAACACCAAACACACGCACAAACTATACTATATTAACACCAAACACAAGAACAAACTATACTATATTAACACAAAACACAAGAACAAACTATACTATATTAACACCAAACACACGCACAAACTATACTATATTAACACCAAACACAAGAACAAAGTGCCCTATTAACACCACACTGACACTAAAGGTGATATTTGCTCACACCAATATTTCAAAAGTCAAAGATGAACCATAACTCAGATTAATAATGTGAGAAACGATGATTATCCGGACTCAAGAATACATATTCATGACCCGGTTCTGCATACCAAATTGGATATCTTTTCTTAACTTACTGAACAAAATGGATATATTATGAAAGGGCGTATAGACAGACAGACGGACACACACACAAAATAATAATAATTCTGACGGAGGAAGACCAGACAAGAGCAATTAAGGTTCAGGAAGATCCAGACATGGGCGTTGATGCACGTGGGCGGAAACCACACCAGGAAATTATACAAGAGCTGACGGCATCCTGACCTACGCTCCCCTTAGATCCTTATTCAAGATGTTTCGTAAAAAAAAGAGTGCAGCATTACATCTGACGAAAGGGGTGAAGGAGGCTGGACGAGGAACAGTAAGGCTGGACGAGGAACAGTAAGGCTGGACGAGGAACAGTAAGTATGGATGAGGAACAGTGAGTCTGGACGAGGAACAGTGAGGCTGGATGAGGAACAGTGAGGCTGGATGAGGAACAGTGAGTCTGGACGAGGAACAGTGAGGCTGGATGAGGAACAGTGAGGCTGGATGAGGAACAGTGAGTCTGGACGAGGAACAGTGAGGCTGGATGAGGAACAGTGAGGCTGGATGAGGAACAGTGAGTATGGACGAGGAACAGTGAGGCTGGACGAGGAACAGTGAGGCTGGATGAGGAACAGTGAGTCTGGACGAGGAACAGTGAGGCTGGATGAGGAACAGTGAGTATGGATGAGGAACAGTGAGGCTGGACGAGGAACAGTGAGTCTGGATGAGGAACAGTGAGTCTGGACGAGGAACAGTGAGGCTGGATGAGGAACAGTGAGGCTGGTCAAGGAACACTGAGATTGGACAAGGAACAGTGAAGCAAGGCACAAGTATAATGTAGTTTTATAAACCATTGGATAAAACGGACTCTTCAGCTCTATATCTTATCCCCACACAGCCACAGACCCCCGGCGACCCACATCCCGAGATACTACGACCAATACCATCGTGTTTACTTATAGTCTAACCCTGACCACAAACACTTATCACCTACTAGTGGCCATTAAGCATTAAAGATTAAGGAGGTTAATGTGAGCACCTTAACCCCTGGGACATTTTTAGGTACAAGCACTGAATTTCGCGAGTTAAAATACAAGCACTGAATTTCGTGAGACAGTTAAGTACTACAAGCACTGAATTTCACGAGACAGTTAAGTACAAGCACTGAATTTCACGAGACAGTTAAGTACAAGCACTGAATTTCACGAGAGTTAAAATACAAGCACTGAAGTTCGTGAGACAGTTAAGTACTACAAGCACTGAATTTCACGAGACAGTTAAGTACAAGCACTGAATTTCACGAGACAGTTAAAATACAAGCACTGAATTTCGTGAGACAGTTACCCCATGCGTCTTACCTGGCGAGATATACCCGGTCATTAACACGAGAAATCCCCCCTCCCCCTACCCTTCCTCCCTCAGCACACCCGCAACTCTCCCTTGATGGGGCGGCGCCTTCCTCAACGTCTCACCGGTCCCTCCCACACCCTTTCCTACCTTCACCCTACCTACCTCCCTTCCTCCTGCCCTATTTATCTTCCATTTTTACCTCACTCTTCTCACCCAAGTCTCTTCCTTCCCTAAATAATTCCCTTTCCTCAAGTCACTATCACTTATCACTCCACCATAAGTCACTTTCACTTATCACTCCACCATAAGTCACTATCACTTATCACTCCACCATAAGTCACTATCACTTATCACTCCCCCATAAGTCACTATCACTTATCACTCCACCATAAGTCACTATCACTTATCACTCCACCATAAGTCACTATCACTTATCACTCCCCCATAAGTCACTATCACTTATCACTCCACCATAAGTCACTATCACTTATCACTCCACCATAAGTCACTATCACTTATCACTCTACCATAAGTCACTATCACTTATCACTCCACCATAAGTCACTATCACTTATCACTCCATCATAAGTCACCATCACTTCTCACATCACCATCACTTCCTTCCTCTACGTCGCGGTTACACTATCATCAACAACAGGCACAAGGCTTTAAACCCTCACTCCGGCAACACTGTCTTCAGCTACCCTGGCCGTCACCACCATCCTCACGCTCTGTGGGAGTAAGAAACGCCTGGGGTGGGGGGGGGGGCAGAGCAGGGTATCAGGGTTAGCAGGTGGAGGTGCGGGAAGTTGTGGGCGCTGAGGGTGCAGGCGGAGGGGACAGGGCAATGTGGGCGCCAAGGAAGCTGGTGTAGGCGTTAGGGATGAGGCAGTGTGGGAGTCAGGGAAGGTTAGTGCGGGACGGGGCAGTGTGGGGCGTGGGACGGGTCAATGCTGAGTAAGGGATGAGGCAGTGTGGGAGTCAGGGAAGGTTAGTGCGGGACGGGGCAGTGTGGGGCGTGGGACGGGTCAATGCGGAGTAAGGGATGAGGCAGTGTGGGAGTCAGGGAAGGTTAGTGCGGGACGGGGCAGTGTGGGGCATGGGACGGGTCAATGCGGAGTAAGGGATGAGGCAGTGTGGGAGTCAGGGAAGGTTAGTGCGGGACGGGGCAGTGTGGGGCGTGGTGGGGTACATCCTGTGGGCTGGGCAGTATGCGAGGGCGCATTATCTTGCCCCGGGTTTCCGTCAGTCTGGCCGGCGCCAATACCGGCCGATGTTTAATGTATCACTGGTCACAGGGGAGAAGCTTTCATTCCTTGCTGCTAATGTTTATGCCATAATGAGTTAATGTGCTTCAACAACTATCGTCTTCCAAATCCCGTATTCTAAGCTAGTGAAGAAGAAACATCATTCTAGTGTTTACTGCTGCAAATGTTGATGTTTAAATGTTTTACAGCACTGCGACTCAACAACTAAGGTCTTTAAGCGCGTATTCACTTGAGTATTACCTTAAACATCAACAATTTATTATCAAAAGAATTACATTGAAACCTCCATATAACGGACTTCTCTATATATAGTCCGTGAGATGTGGGTTTTGCATCTAACACACCCTCGATACAACGGTGGGTAGGGTAGGGTAGGGTAGGGTAGGGTAGGGTAGGGTAAGGAAAGGTAAGGTTATATACTTCTGTTATTAACTCGCTAGTATTCCAATATTTTTCATTAACAAAGATTTTGAACATTAATAAAAGATATATACAATATTATTCTTCCTTGCGTTTCTTAAGTAATTCTTCCGTCAATTATTGTTTTTTTTTTTACTTGCATCGAGCATTACTTCACATTATTCTTCATTTCCAACAACAATATCATCAATTTTATTAAAGTCCAGTACATACAAAACTAAAGGCGGACAAGGTGACTCTCAAGGTCGACCATCACCTGTCATCAAAGGCGGACAACAAGTATAGTTTAGCTTCTTTATAGATACGTCACAGAGGATAATATGAAATCATTATAAAACTCAAATTTAGGTTATTTTTAAAGATACTCTGAGATATGGATGTTAATTAGTAGAAGAAACTAGTTGTCTTGAGGATGAGATCATGAGACTCTTCTATACAAGTGTTGGCACAGCTTTATAAAGGTGTTGGGAACCTGAATTTGTGGTTACACGGATTAACACTCCGCCACAAATCAGGACGGACTAGCCAAGAGGTCAGAGTACCAGCGTTGGATTCCAAAGTCGTGAGTTCGAACCCCCAGTCAGGATGGTGCCGTCATGGGTAAGGAACTTTACCACACATGACCCACCACACCCAAGTGTAATTGGGTATGGTTTCGTCCGGCCAGGTGAAATACAATTCCTGATACGTATAGAAAGCCTCCCGTGAGCTGAGGGAAGGAGAGGGAACTATGTATTGTGGCAACGTTTGTCTCAACTCCATCTTCATCAACTGTATATACGTTATAAAGTCTTTGTGCGCACGTATATGCCCGAGTAAGAGCGACTCAACAGTGTTTGTATACGTAAACACACTATTAACGTCTCCAGGACATACATACAATACTCAGCAGACCCACAACCAGGCCATGCGTTATAAGATCAGTGAATTACTGTACACTGCATGTGTGTGTGTGTGTGTGTGTGTGTGTGTGTAATACAGACAGGTGAGCGCCACCCCAGGTACCTTCACCCCACTCCCTCTCACTGGTGTTAAGATCGTAAGACAATGCTAATTCTCTCCTCTCCATTACACCACCAGCCAGGCCATGACTCGGCTCAATCCCCGTTAATGGCACCATAGAGAGCCTCTCCATGGTGCCATCACAACACCACTGGGTCTCTGATTAATTGATACTGATAACAACCACTCACGGGCCTCCATCACGCCTCAGGGGCACACCCACTGCAGATCTTTGGCCCAACACAGTGTTAAGCCACAGACTCCTCCACGTTTGACATACTGCATATACGATGACCTATTCCTTTTTCGTGTACTGGGTGTTGGTGATGTGTCTCTCCTGAAGCTACTGCAGTATGTGAGACTATGGATGTGTTCATTAAGGAGAGGCTCAAAGACTTCACTCTAGAGGTTCCAGACAAAAGTTGAAAGAATGAGATTATTCACGAGAAGTTTGGTGTTTTTGTGAGTTGGTAAAGAGAGGAAAAAGCAGCGTCAAGTTTAACACAAATTTTCTACATGTACATTATTTTATTTCTACTGTGTGTGTGTGTGTGTGTGTATGTGTGTGTGGCTATAACACGTGTAGGTTGGATACTTCCATCATAACTACTTAATTATCAAGACAGTGCATCAAGTGATTCTTCTTCTTCCTATACCTCGTGTGACAAGTAATAATCACTCCGGCACTAAAAATAAATGCACCATCATCTTCCCACAATCAATAACCAATGGAAAACTCATTATCTTATTTCACCAATTAAGAAAAGACACCACACATCCCCTTGCCTTTACCTATCCTTCTCACACTACCCTTCCTTTCCCCTACCACCTTTCTCTCCCTTTCCCTTCCTATCCCTCCCCTCCTCTTCCCTTAATAGGAACTCCATATTTACAGTTCTACATAGGTAAATCTCAGGTCCTAACGTAGTGTGGAGTGATCTCAGCCCAACATGGGAAGTATGGCGAAGTAATATTGTTCATTAGACGTCATACTGGGGCTCAGTTGGTGGCCGTCAAAACACAGAGGGATCATCAGCTGGCCATGTACTATAGGCCTATAGCCCATCCCTAGTCCACATTACCTCCAGAACACCTGATCCATCATCATACACGCGTGCCTCTCCCACCGTCTCTCCCTCTCCCTCTTTTTATCATCCTCCATGGTGTGTACTGTCTCCTCCTCTTTCTTAAAACATCTCTACGGACTAAACTACTTCTCTCACCTACCTAACCTAACCTAACCCCTACAGTATCGTCCTTACGGTATAACTTACACACACACAGACACACACACACGAGGATATGACGTTCCTCCTTAGTGACTACAAAAACACCAAACAAAACTTAAAACAGATACATAAACCAATAAAAAGATTCTAAATTTACCTCACCAAAGTAGGAATAGATATCAACGTGAAAATATTTGAATACCTATGTTTTCTACCCAAGGAGAAGCTGTATCAAGAAACAGCAAATAAAGCCGACGTGATCGAGGCATCAGAACACAAACACACACAAGGATTAAGAATAAACAAAATATATAAAATCATGAACACCAAACTACCAACTCAACGTAAAGTAATTGAACACTAAACACCACAACGAAGAAGTACGAAATGTGATGTATGTAGTTAACGAAGAGAGAGGGAGAAAAACTAAACGAATATTAGGACAACGAAGCCAAAATTATTATCTATCCTCTCACGAATTAGATTTTCACCCAGCACTAATCTTTCATACGATGCTCTCTTGCCTACACAAACATAATACCCGTACAGGAAAGACTGCTTAATTATCTCTTAATGTTGGAAATAGAAAATATTGCACAAAAACAGGTCTGTAGTCTGGCCCTTACCCCCCCACCACCACTACCCCCACGTTCCCTGCTCATCCTACCTCCACGTCTTGGTAAGGTAATTTAAATTCCAGTCCCAGGTGAGCGTCAGGTCAGAGGCCGATCATTAACCACCATCGCATAGACATGTTTCACCACTTTTTGCCAGGTTGACATTTAAAGTTATCAGGTAAGAGTGAGGGGTTGGGTAGGTTATGAAAAAGGGGGAAGATTATAAACTCTTTTAGCGATATTTACTCATGAAACTTAGCATTAAATTTAGGCAAGTTGTACCATCACCAGTAAGCATTAGGATATAACACTAACATGGGGGAAAAAATATATACCCTGATATTCTTGAAACTGACAATAAACTAAAAAAGAAAAAGTAAAATTTGTTAATATAAAAACATTATTACTTACCATACAAAGAAATATGTTTATTATTTAAATTTATCGTATATGTGTGTCCCTTCAAAGTACCCTCGAGGAAAATTAATGACCAAAAACATTAGTTTGTGATTTGGTCGACGTCCATTTTGACACGAGTAGGATAAACCATCTTGGGTCACACACACACACACACACACACACACACACACACACACACACACACACACACACACACACCTGACTGTCTCTCGTTTCAATCTCCTTAACAACACGCAATAGTGAGATACAATATAAAGACAAGAACATGTAAAATATGTATGTATGTATGTGTGTGTGTGTGTGTGTGTGTGTGTGTGTGTGTGTGTGTTTCATATTGGGATCTTGTTTGGTTTAAGGTTTTTTGTCATCTTATAACACTCAGGGAAAAAAAATAGTAACCAAATGAAAAGGTTAAACGAAAATGGTGTTAAGAAAAAGATAAGGATATTAAACGCCAATTAAAGGGACACACACACACACACATCAAGTATTCTCGAGTATATGAATTCCACCACAATTTTCCTTGAACACGTTATTATATTCCTATGCAACTCTTTATCAATCTCTAATATGAAATCTTCCCTGTCATTCATGTCACATTACATTCCCGTCACGAATTTCTGTCAGTTCCTTGCAGTACATCAGATACAATACTTAATAACCCTCCCACGGCCACACGCTCGTCGTCCCCAGCACCCTAGCCTAGGAGACAGCCGGCAGCCACGTGCTGCAGCCTCTTAGGGTGATGGTCCGTGGAGAGCAGGGAAACAGGCCCACCTCACCACCAGCCACGTGTTACTACCCATCACTTAACCTAACCTAACCCTCATACTACACACTGACACCCTGACCCTTATACTACTACCCTTCACACACACTGTTCCTTACACCCACTTCCTTATCACCCTCGCAGTCCAACAATGATGAGGTAGTAATAAAAGGAGGTAGGGGGAAGATGAGGCCGACACACGACCTCCACACGAGGCCATCTGTCAGTTGTGTTGATCTGAGATAAACGCTGTTACCTCCCCTTCCGTCCGTAAGTTGGTATCGCTGGTATTAGGGTGGTGGTGGTAGTGATGGAGGTGGTGGTGATAGTGGTGATAGTGATGGTAGTGGTAGTGATGGTAGTGGTGGTCGTGGTGATAGTGGTGGTGGTAGTGATAGTAGTGGTAGTGATGGAGGTGGTGGTGATAGTGGTGGCGGTGATAGTGGTGGTAGTGGTAGTATTGATAGTGATGGTGGTGGTAGGAGTGATGACAGTGATGATGGTGGTAGTAGTAGTAGTAGTGGCTGGATGAGATGTCGACTGTCCTTCTCTCTCCTTCGGTCGGCTTTGCTCTGCCTCAGGGGAACGAGAGCTTCTGCCCCTACTTCGACAACTGCTGCAGATATTGACTATGAGGCTACAGTCACTGAATGCCGCATAGATCTGCGGCTCAACTAATTTAACACAGATAGGATAGCTTATTATGTATTAGGATATTTAATATTTAGGTAAATAAATGGTGGCGAAGGTGTGGCTATTGGGGGAGGCTGGAGGCCACGTTCGAAAAAAAAAAAAAAAAAAAAAAAAAAAAAAAAAAAAAGTAGTAGTAGTGGTGGTGGCGGTAGTAGTAGTGGTGGCGGTAGTAGTAGTGGTAGACTGTTAAGGCCAAATAAAAACGGAGAAAATCTTCAACTTGGAGAACAACTGGATAATATTTATTTAATTTTTAACCCCAGTTTTACCTTTTATTATTATTATTATTACGATTATTTTTATTATTACTATTATTATTATTATTATTATTACAGTAGCAGTCAGGTACATTAATCATAAAAAAAGAAAAAAATGTTTTTATACTTGTCTCAATATCTCAATATTTCCCTAAATGTTTAGTATCATAAAACCAAACGTTTGCGCAACCAACCTAACCTAACCTACCCTACCCTACCCTAACCAAACCTAACCAAACCTAACCTACCCTAACCTACCCTAACCTACCCTACCCTACCCTAATACCCAACCCTAACCTACCCTAACCTAACCTTGCATGACCAATCCCTAAACTCACATACAAGTAACAAGGAAAAACAAAAGATGTTGTGGCTTATGAGCAGTAGACGGTGCCAGACCCCGCCCCGCCCCCCGCTCCTCCCCGTCATTACACGCCCACGCCTTCCTGAGTGATGGCCTATAGGGGACGAGGTTGGGGGGGTGGGGGAGGGGGAGGGAGGGAGGGAGGGGGTGGGGGAGGGGGAGGGAGGAGGGGTATGAAGGGAGGTGAATCAGAGGCAGAGAGGCAGAGGAGAAGAAGGGTAAGGGAAAGAAGATAAGGAAGGGTAGGAATAGAGGAGAGGAGGGGGAGGAAGAGGAAGATTGATAAAGGAAAAGAAAAAAGGAGAGGGAGATGAGAAGATATGAGGAAGATGGTGAAGAAGAGAATGGGAACGAGTGTAAAAGAAAACGAAAGAACAAGATGAGTCAAAAAAAATTTTTATTTTATAAAAGGTAAGAACACTGCACCGGGACAATGGTTCTTATCTGACATAACTTGATACTGACCTGAAAAACATACAATAATAATAATAATAATAATAATAAAATAATAATAATAATAAAATAAAAAATAATAATAATAATAATAATAATAAAATAATAATAATAATAAAATAATAAAAATAATAATAATAATAATAATAATAATAATAATAAAACTAATAATAATAATAATAAAAAATTACAATAATAATAATAATAATAATAAATAATAATAATAATAATAAAAAATTACAATAATAATAATAATAAAAAATAATAATAATAATAAATAATAATAATAAAACTAATAATAAAAATAATAACACCATCATTTTAATATCACTATATACAAAACAAACTAAATGAAGTTTCCTACCAAGTCATATTGGGAGGTGAACAGAGAGTCGCCGTGAGGAGATAATTGTTATCCCTCACTCCCCCGCCTCCCCCACCACAGCCTAGGCCAGTACAGCTCACCCCCACTACCTACCCCTCACCTCGTCTCCCTCCACAAAAATATTAACCTCGTGTCTAGCTTTTGTAAGACACTACGAATACTGGTAGAAGGACGAGACTCATTATATGAATATAATTAATTTTCTTTTCACATCCATTTCTCTCGTTAATCTTTACTTGCTTTTATGGTCAATATTGTGAAACGTACAGTAGGTTTGTTTGGAGATGATACCCTCTGTGTGTGTGTGTGTGTGTGTGTGTGTGTGTGTGTGTGTCGTGATGTAATCTTAAAGGAACCATTACCATAATACAAATAGGCCTACACTTACCTCATATTAAGTTGTAATAACACTAAGACTGACATAAAAACATCTTCCCTCCCTCACCTTCATCATATTATAAAAAAAAATAACCAACACAAGTTTTTACAACTCGGTCATTTTAAGGATCACCCTCGGTAATGGATCAGCAATTTCTGGCCGGTAATGATAATATTGGTACCAGTCGACCCCACCTACGCCCAGGATCTTCTGAGAACGCCTCCGTCCGTCTGGTCCCGTGCAAGTTGTAGGTTTTCCTTGTATGGAAGATTATGGAACGAATTTACCGTCAGTTGCTCCACCCGCCGCCCTCACCTCCCGTAGCTCTGGACCCCGACACACGCCTCCTGAGCACGACCCAACACGACGATCCCTGTATATGTCTTCCCCTGCGTAGTTCCCTGTACACGCCTTGTATACGGAACGTCCCCAGCTTATGATGACCTTTTACGTCTACGCACGACCCTCTTCACAATTGCTCAAAACACGCCACACGTCTACTGTACGGCCCTTATACACAAGTCTACCACAAGACCCTGTGCATTATCCGTGCGTGGGTC
Organism: Homarus gammarus; assembly: GCA_958450375.1. Taxonomy (NCBI): domain Eukaryota; kingdom Metazoa; phylum Arthropoda; class Malacostraca; order Decapoda; family Nephropidae; genus Homarus; species Homarus gammarus. The sequence continues at coordinate 1,053,800 of CAUDMG010002463.1, forward strand.
TTGAGCAACTCATAACTACACGCCCCCTACACTGGCCCCTGTAGCTGTACCCTCCTCACCCGGCCATCTTTGTACACACTATCCACACACTTGTAGTTCAACAGGCACCATGCACTTCCTCACATAAAACTAACGACCCAAGTCACAGTGTGATCTCTCAACCCTTGCCAAGACACGTAATATATCGTCTCCATTAACTCTCTCAATTACTTCCCAGGTTATACAACGTCTTGTAAACGTGTAAACTCCTGCACCGTTTATCTATAGCAAGTCGTGTGTATTCTCTCTGCACGCCCCAAGTCCTATTCTGTCATGTTCCAGGTCGTTACTCTACACGTCATATGAAACTATAGTTATATAAATGTTCCAAGGTAAACAATGTCCTGTTAAAAGAAATAATAATAATAATAATAATAATAATAATAATAATAAACTCGTACATGACAACTAACACACCTTAAAAATTTCTTCCAGGGTTTTTTGTCAATCATTCTTCCCTAACGATTAAACACGTCACATGAATAATTTACACAGGATATTTACATTAAAACCCTCAACATTATTTTTTTCTACCATATATATCAAAACACACAACACCACTGGATAAATCACAGAACTTTTACCTCAAAATCTATGACACTATTTCTTAATTCTTGTATAAAACGTCAAAGTACACCACACAACTGAATGAATCACAAAACATTAACTCCAAAATCCTCAATATAATTTTCTCTTTTTTTCTTCCCTTCTAATACCAGTACATCACACAAAGCGTCTTGACACCACACAAATTTCAGCCCGAGAAAGGCAGGCAGGTTATTTCCCCGCCTTATCATTAATCAACTCTCTATAAGGCGACATAAGACAAGATATTTATATATGTGTATCATTAGGTACAATATTTCCTGTATATGTCACACGACCAGCGACACTAACCTCCCTCTTGGATGGGTACACACGAAGCCTTATACAGTAGATGGGTGTTTGGTGTCAGGTCCATAAACTTGTGTGTATATTGTTAACTGCCCTTTGCTGGGGGATATAAGTCATCTCTACGACCACAACACAAAACACCACCGTTTCCTGTACACATAATATGGACATAGACGTTTCAAGGTAAGAATATCTACGCCCTGATATATTATAAGTTCAAAAATTAACATCTTTTTATTTTATAACACGAAATTAAAGACCTTGTGTTGCAGGTGATTCAATCTTGTGTTCACCTTATTTTTTTTTTTTAATTACCGAGAATAATTGTCTTCCGCTGTGTCTTCATCGTCGACAACAAATTTGCTATAGTACTAAACTGTCATTAATATGTGTGTGTGTGTGTGTGTGTGTGTGTGTGTGTGTGTGTGTGTGTGTGTGTGTGTGTGTGTGTGTGTCCAATACCTTAAACATCTTCCTAAATTAGGCTATCGATACTCTTCAATTTTTTTCCACAACCTTTTTTCTTTCTTTTCGGTTCTCGTAATTAAGGTGTTAGATCCCCCCTGAGTGTGTGTGGCTCCCACGGTCCTGACTCGAGCCCCGCCCCCGTAGACTCCTTTAAGACTCCCCAAACACCCTGGCAAGCTTCCCACACTCCTGGTAGGGGGTCCTTCACAACCTGTAGGACTCCAACCACAGTTTATACACCTGAGGGACGTTTTATGCATCATTTCCTGTGGGTGTGGGAAGGAGAGAAGGTGACGGAGTTTATTACACGCGACATGGGACAAGAGACGGGCAAGTAGAGACAGTTAGTGGTTGTGGGACACGAGACGGGCAAGTAGAGACAGTTAGTGGTTGTGGGACACGAGACGGGCAAGTAGAGACAGTTAGTGGTTGTGGGACACGAGACGGGCAAGTAGAGACAGTTACTGGTTGTAGGGCAAGAGACAGCGCAAGTAGAGACAGTTAGTGATTGTGAGGCAAGAGATAGGGCATGGGGAGACAGTGAGTGGGGGCAATGGGAGACAGATAGTGATTATACAGCAAGGGAACCAATATGAGGCAAAAGATGTGACACTACGCAACAGCTTATGGGCATGGGGCAAGAGAAGACCATGGAGGTGACAGGTGGTGGGTATGGGGGCAAGGGATGAAACATGAGGGGCAAGAGGTTATACAATACCAAAGAATCAGGCCAATAGATTCTTGACATTTTCCCAGCCAATGACAACAGAATAATGTATTAAGAGAACTATTATATTTACATTAGCAGGGAGGCTCTAACTCAGCTGATTTAAGTCTTGTTTATCAATAAGTGAAATAAAACAAACAAATATATTTTAGTTTAGGAAGAAATGTAGGGGGGGAGGAGGGGGAGAGAAAGTGGGTCCCGGGGGAGGGAGAGAGGATGTGGGGGGGTGGAAGGGGGTGCAAAGGGGGGAAGGAAGGGTTTAAGGGCCCATATGTGTATTAATTTATGACATCAATTGTTATAATTATTCCCGTTACTAATTAAGAATTTCTTGTAATAAAATGAAGCTCCTCCTCTTTTGTTTTTCCTTCTTGTGGGAAAATCCCTGGGTGGGCCTTGATAATGGGCCTAGTTACACACCTAATTAAACCAGCGCTCGTAGGCCTAAAACTGAAAACCCGCATTACGCACTGGTGGAGGGAGGGGAAACTCTCTTATTTTCTTTATACACCTTCTTGACATCTTAAATATATGTTTTTATTTTGTTTTTATGCTTTTTGCCATCTTCAATCTGTTTTTGTTATTGTTGGTGTTGATGGTGGAGTAGGTGTTGTTGTTTTTGTCATCGTCAATCTTGTACACACACACGGTATAATCCTTCCACCTTCATATCCTCACAAACTTCTTCATTTACGATATATATAAACAGAAAGATCAATAGATTATAATGTTCTTCAGTAAAAGTCGAACCATTAATAAAAGATTTAACACGAATGACTGTACAGGTAAATCGATTCTCCCAAAGGCAGCCCAAGCGATCCAAATCATGTGTATTTTCAGACAATCTTAAGTAACCCAAACACTCTTAAGTAACCCAAACACTCTTAAGTAACCCAAACACTCTTAAGTAATGCAAACACTCTTAAGTAATTCAAACACTCTTAAGTAATCCAAACACTCTTAAGTAATTCAAACACTCTTAAGTAACCCAAACACACTCTTAAGTAATCCAAACACACTCTTAAGTAACCCAAACACTCTTAAGTAATGCAAACACTCTTAAGTAATTCAAACACTCTTAAGTAATCCAAACACTCTTAAGTAATTCAAACACTCTTAAGTAACCCAAACACACTCTTAAGTAATCCAAACACTCTAAGTAATCCAAACACACTCTTTAAGTATCTCAAACACTCTTAAGTAATCCAAACACTCTTAAGTAATCCAAACACTCTTAAGTAATGCAAACACTCTTAAGTAATCCAAACACTCTTAAGTAATCCAAACACTCTTAAGTAATCCAAACACTCTTAAGTAATCCAAACACTCTTAAGTAATCCAAACACTCTTAAGTAATTCAAACACTCTTAAGTAACCCAAACACTCTTAAGTAATCCAAACACTCTTAAGTAATCCAAACACTCTTAAGTAATCCAAACACTCTCTTAAGTAATCCAAACACTCTTAAGTAATCCAAACACTCTTAAGTAATTCAAACACTCTTAAGTAACCCAAACACTCTTAAGTAATCCAAACACTCTTAAGTAATCCAAACACACTCTGTGAGACCACACCTGGATTACGCAGTCCAGTTCTGGTCACCGTATTACAGAATGGATATAGAATCCTTAGAAAGAATCCAGAGGAGAATGACAAGACTAATCCCGGGTATCAGGAACCTTGAGTATAGAGACAGGTTAAAGCATCTTAATTTGCACTCCCTTGAGAGACGTAGAGCGAGGGGCGACCTGATAGAGGTGTATAAATGGAAGGCAGGGCTAAACAAAGGGGACATTACAAAGGTACTCAAATTATCCAACCAGGAGCGAACTCGTAACAATGGTTTTAAATTGGACAAATTTAGATTTAGGCGTGAAATAGGTAAACACTGGTTTGGAAACAGAGTAGTGGATGAATGGAACAAGTTACCAAATATCATCATTAACTCGAATACGCTGAATTGCTTCAAACATAGGTTGGATGCTCATATGAGCAATAGGGGTTGGGTGTAAACGGGACTGCCCAGTATGGGCCAATAGGCCCGCTGCAGTTTCCTCCATTCTTATGTTCTTATGTTAAGTAATCCAAACACTCTTAAGTAATCCAAACACACTCTTTAAGTATCTCAAACACTCAATATTAGTGGCTCAAGACCTTATTTCCCATCACCTCGTAAATCACGGCAACAGACAACCTCAGTTTACGGGTCACCTTAGACGCTGTATCACCGCAGGGTCTTAAATAAGGGTGGTCGGCCTATACCTCTGTGGCTAGTGTGTGGTGTGTGTCAAACCCTATATACCTAGCCATGACCCCTCTTCTCCCTTAAGGCTCTCCCACCTCCTCCTTCCCCCTTAAAACTCCTTCTCTCCCTACCCTCCCCCCCCCCGTCTGCCACCCACAACACACAGGGAGGAAGACCATGGCAGTCCCCCCTGAGAAGTGGTTCCCATAGTTAACCCCGGACCATTATCTCAAGCCTCCCCCCTCCCCCCCCCAAAAAAAAACATTCAGTGGTTTAACGTATACACCTCACCCTTTAGGACCCCATCACACTTGAGGGATATAGGACCTGCCGCTTACCTTATCTTGTTCGTGGGCTGAGAGAAGATAGAGACCAGCGTGTGTGTGTGAGGGAGTATAGGCTCTTACGGTCCGGAGAAATTTTAAGTTTTACCCCAAATTAGTTCTCTCTCTCTCTCTCTCTCTCTCTCTCCTGTGAATTAAGAAAATGGTAGCGCCTTGTTACTGAATAAACTACTATTTTCTTCTTTCTTTTTTTTTTGTAATATGTTGGTATTTGGAAAAATATATATGACCCCAAATACTTAATATATCCAATACATATTATCATTGTTGCATAAATTTTTATTGTTGCTTATTTACATTTTTTCATCCTTATGTTATTAGTTGTGTAATTATCATATATTATTTTCTATGCAATGATTTAACACATCAAGAGATTTCAATAGCCCCTCAGAGCTGTATAGAGACGACCAACATCACTGTCACATCATCACATAGCAACATCTCTAGGTAGTTCTTAATTAATGTACTGTTACGTGTATAGTGTCAAACTTTCACTAACATACATGGAACAAATGATCTTGCTTTAAAACACGCAGACCCATGTGATAATTAAATAATAAACCTAACTTAACCTAACCAGACCAATGAAATAATCTTAAATGAAAGAAAGAAATAAATTACCCCACGAGAAAATAAAGGTTGTTAAATATTTCTAATGAACCACGTAATAACTTCAGAGATAAAATATAATTAAGTGAATAAACATCATTAACAAGTCTACATAAAGTGACTACAGTATACACGATAGATAGATAAGCCAGCCATAGGTACACGGTGAAGATCGTCGGCCATGTTAGCAGGCGGTCATAATCACAGGTAGACACAGGTATAAGCATCTGGTGACTCAAGAGAGAGACCATTCCGTATACAAGTGGTTCATCTATACACACCCACGTCCTCTATCTGACTCCGGGCAGATCAACTCAATTTTATATCCTTTCCTTACCCGTGATAACTCCTGACTAAGCGGTGTGCTGTGTTAGATGAGGAGTGGCGGTGTGCTGTGTTAGATGAGGAGTGGCGGTGTACTGTGTTAGTTGACTAGTGGAGGCGGTGTGGTGAGTTAGTTGACTAGTGGAGGCGGTGTGGTGAGTTAGTTGACTAGTGGAGGCGGTGTGGTGAGTTAGTTGACTAGTGGAGGCGGTGTGGTGAGTTAGTTGACTAATCTATACACTTTCTTGCACTTTCTAAAATCACTATGACGACCATTTTGTCTATGTCTTCAAGAAATTAAAAAAAACAAACACTAAGACGGAGACGCAGACGAAAAGTTGCAATAAATAAAAATTAACCATTGGGTAATATGGTATTTCTAGATCCGCCAAATAGCAACACCGGAAAAAAATACATTAATGTTAGGTTGGTAAAAGTTCACTCACGCGAAGCAAACGTTGGAGAGAGAAAACAAGTAGTATAGTACTTGTTGGTGTGGCATGGTGGGGGAGGGAGGCATCAGGCAAGACCCGAGAGGAATACTGAATAGCCTAATCCCAACTCTATAGTTTAAGATTAGATGGATGATAACACAGTAAAGTTATCTCTCATAATTATTTACTCTATCAACCTGTTAAGTTACTTCTTGCACTTAAAAACCACAGGTTGGAAGAGCAACAACAAGGCCCTCGATAATTTTGGCTGGTCCACGCTCGATAAACATCAATTTATCCCCAGCAGTCTCTAATTATCTTAAACACGACCACCATCCCCACGTCAGTCTGGAGCCCGCCCCCTCACCCCCTGCCCGCCTGTTAGATGTGCCCCCTACCCCCGCTAAAGGTGGGTTCAGTGTGGGCTTCCCTGGGGTTTTATGGTCCCCTGGGGCAACTATTAGGGGTTATCTTGTTGATATCACCGCAGCCTCCGACCCCGCCATGGGAACTGGGTGTTGTCGACACAGGGCGCAGGTTGAGAGAAAGAAGCACCACTTTTTCTACAGTTAATATAATCAACATTTACTCGACTACAATACTTACTCTAAACATTACTTCACATAAATATATTGACGTATACCATCCAATCTGAATATTACCGAAACAATACGAAAAAAGGAAGTGTAAAACGTGACAGGGCTCAACCAGCGGCAGCGCAGAGTCTTGTGTTTGGTTCCCACGGTCTTGGCCAATCAGCGGGTAGTTGCGCAGCGGCCACGCCCCCTCACTATCCGACAACCAGTAGCATTGCACACATCTTTTAGCGATCACACCTTCACAACAGCTATGTCGGACGATTTTTCACTATTAACTAAATCCACATTGCTCAATTCTAACGCAATCGGGATAAGAAGTCATTATAAGTGAATAGTCGATAGTAGAGTCATATGTGTTATTGAATATTGTGATGTGTGTAGAGTCAGCGGGAGATAATTGTGATTAGCCGCAGAATGTCACGAACCAGCAGCCAATGAGAGTGCGATGTGGCTATCCTTACATCAGGGGTAAGAAGGATGCATCGCCCGCCCCCATTATCTCCCTCCCTCTGCGTTCCTGCCTCACGGCCCCTCTATCTTCACCCACCAATTATCTCGTCTTGCTTGTACTCGTTCTTTCATCAATTATTTCTTATTCCGCCTTTCATTACAACTCACCCTGACTCCATAAATTCTCTGACTTTCACATTGAGATTAATAAAGGCGCATAGAGAGAAATACTGTACACGAAAGAGATAAGATACGAAGAGAAGAAATGCCGAGAGACAAGAGAGAAAAATACTATGTGAAACCCGCCAATTGTTATGGAAATTCATCCGAAGAAAAGAATAAACTGGAATTAGAAATTGCAGAAAAACGACCCCGACCGCAAAAGACAACGACCCTGAACCTAAAAAAACAATCCTGAATATTAAAAAACGACCTCGGACATTAAAAAACGACCTCGGACATTAAAAAAAAACCGATCTCAACAATTTAAAACACGACCCCGAAAGCAAAACAACGATTCCAAACATTAAAAGAAAACAACCCCGAACATTAGAAAAAAACGACCCCGTATATTAATAAACGACCTCGAAGGCAAAATAACGACTCCGAACATGAAGAGAAAACGACTTGAAACATTAAAATACGACCCCGAACATTAGAAAAACGACCCCGAACATACAAAAACGTTTCGGAACACAAAATATTACCATGAAAAATACACATATAAATGAACACGACCACAAAAAACTAATATAAAAATAAAATGTACAATAATTAATTTTTTCGTCAATTTTAAGAACACCAAAACTATCCGTAAAATTTTAAATCGCCAAAAACTGCTTGCCAAATATCCAAGAGGACCAAATAGTCTTTGAATATAAAGAACAATGAGAAGCTTCACACACACACACACACCTTTACCTATAATAATTAAAGGTAATAATGACCCTATTCTCACCATCAACAACACCACCGTCACCACCAACAACACCACCGTCACCACCAACAACACCACCGTCACCATCAACGATATCATCACCACCACCAACAATAACATCATCACCAACAACAATACTCCATCGTCATCACCATTATCGACAACCAGAATCGCTCAACTATCATCATCATCAACCAAAACTACCACACCAACAACCACAACAAACATTATTAACAAGCATCGAACTATCAACCACAACCAAATATATTAAACAACCTAAGGTCATTACATCCATTAACAACTACCACAACTCCACCCAACAGCCCCGACTAATGGGAACTGATGGCTGCCGTAGAAGGCATTTCGATCTCTAATTCAAGAAACGAGTCAGGTAAGAAATGGAGAAGAAGGGAAAAGTCATCACCACCTTCCCACGATGTGCAGGTAAGGGCAGAGGTGGGGGGGGGGGGGGGGGGGGGGGGGGTGGGGGGGGAAAGGGGAAGGAGGGGGAATGAATGTAAGGAGACAGGAAGGAAAAAAATACGATATTTCTTGCCCCGTGTATCTTCAAAACTGTCGAATCTTTATCATATAGAGAATCATATCCGGTGTCTTTAAAGAGATGTTAGCGAACACATGCAGCGTGGAAGAATAGGGTGGACGTGTAGGAGAATAGGGTGGGCGTGGATGGGTGCGTGTGGGAGAATAGGGTGGACGTGTAGGAGAATAGGGTGGGCGTGGATGGGTGCGTGTGTTTGAATAGGGTGTGGGTGGAAGAATGGATGCCACAGCCGCACTGGATGGTGTGGGTACTGGATGGTGTGTGTATTGGAAGGTGTGGGTACTGGATGGTGTGTGTATTGGAAGGTGTGGGTACTGGATGGTGTGGGTACTGGATGGTGTGGGTATTGGAAGGTGTGGGTACCGGGCGGTGTGGGTACTGGATGGTCTGGGTATTGGAAGGTGTGGGTACTGGGCGGTGTGGGTACTGGGCGGTGTGGGTACTGGATGGTGTGGGTATTGGAAGGTGTGGGTACTGGATGGTGTGGGTACTGGATGGTGTGGGTACTGGGTGGTGTGGGTATTGGAAGGTGTGGGTACTGGATGGTGTGTGGGTACTGGATGGTGTGGGTATTGGAAGGTGTGGGTATTAGAAGGTGTGGGGGTACTGGATGGTGTGTGGGTACTGGACGGGGTGTGGGTACTGGATGGGGTGTGTATTGGAAGGTGTGGGTACTGGATGGTGTGTGGGTACTGGATGGTGTGTGGGTACTGGATGGTGTATGGGTATTGGAAGGTGTGGGTACTGGATGGTGTGGGTACTGGAAGGTGTGGGTACTGGAAGGTGTGGGTACTGGATGGTGTGTGTATTGGAAGGTGTGGGTACTGGATGGTGTGGGTACTGGATGGTGTGGGTACTGGATGGTGTGTGTATTGGAAGGTGTGGGTACTGGAAGGTGTGGGTACTGGATAGTGTGTGGGTATTGGAAGGTGTGGTTATAAATTGTGTTCGTGGGTAGTGAGGGAGGTTGGTGTGGCAGGGAGCTGACTATTAACACCCAGCTACTAGAACCCTTCATGTTACCGACACATTTAAGACCGTCGGCCATAACCTTCGGCAGGGGAGGGGGTGATGGAGGGTGGGGGAGGGGGTGATGGGGGAGGGGTGATGTGGAGGAGAGGGTGGGGGGGAGGTTATCGACGAGAATGGCTCCCCCGTAGATTCAGACGTACTCATACAGGTATCTTCACCTTTAATTACCTTCACAACCCCGATACTGTATTGAATCCTTTTCACCACTGAGATAACCATCCATACAACTATAACAACTACAAGTTCCCCGCTACTCGTCGTTCACAGCGCCTCACTACACTCAAGAGACACTATACTGCTTCTCTTTCACGGGCCAAGTAAGTAAAAAAAAGCCTTGGTAATCTTGCCTTCCCTATATCATTCGTGAAGCGTGACTAGGGTGATCCTGGTGGCCTGGCTGTGATTGGGGCGTGAGGGGTGAGGGGTGAGTTTGGGGCCCTGATGAATGAGGTGTGAGGTGATATGCTCCCCGCTGGGCTCCCGGGTCAGAGGATCGTCTGACCGCCACATTTTTCTTTTCTCGAGGAAGAGTGAAGACGAAATAAATCTGGTTCAGCATCACTCTGTACTAAACTTGAGTTAACATAACCTATGTAAGTTAAGACTTAACACCAGGCATAACTGCGTTTATTATTATTAGTTCAGAAAAATCTCTCATCGAATGCATAACAATAAATGAATCTCAACTAAATTCTTCTTAGGAACAGTAAACATCTCGCAGTCTGTCGAGAACTGAACATATGACTGATTTAAATATTTAATTTTGCCTAAGATTTAACCCGTGACGGTGTGTTGTCAGAGGAAAGGATAGGATCACCTGATGACCCCCCCCCCCACCCCACAAAAATAATCTTTTATTTCACCTGAAGATTAACCATCCTAAAGGTGTATCCACGCATGCGAACATTTTGATGCCAACATGTGATAGACAAGACGAAATGACACACAGGGTTCCGACTCTGAGGCGGCGTGCACTAGATCGGTGTTTCCTCTTGCTGTTCACATGTTGGCACCTGTGGACGCACCTTAAGACATTAACCTATCCCAGCACCCCAGATAGCATTAATATGGTTAATCTTTAGGTGAATAAACTGGGATGGTTAAGTTTCAGGTGCTCCAAAGGATATCCTTGGGTGACAAAGATCAGGATTCACAAAGGTTCTTACGAAAACTTTCCTTCATAACTGAAAACGTAACAATATACCTAACTGGTTGACTGAAACAAAACAAAAAACTTTCATAATTAGCATCAGAATATATATTAGAACACAAACCATACCACAATAATATAGTCTGGTGCTACATGAAGACCTCGCTAAGGTAGTCTCAGTATAATCACTTTAATACTTATTTTTTTTAATTTACAATAAACTTTTATCCTTCAGTCAAAATGTTAAGAGACATTCATATATCTCCACTCTATGTCTCCGCACCCCAGGCCTGTGACTATTGAAGGTCCTCTGTGAGTGTACTGTATTCCTCTCACGAAGGCGGGTGTCAGCTCCAAGTGGAAGACGAGGGGTTGGTGGGGTGGGGTGGGTGAATGAATGGGTGGAGAACGATTAGATTGGGTGAGTAGGTCGAGGAGGTCTCAGGTAGTGTAGGTAGGAGGTGAGAGGTTGGTAGTGGAAGAGTGGTGGGTATAGGGTGGGGCAGTGGGTCGAGTGGGTGGGGGTAATGGATAAGATGGGTGGGAGATAAGGGGGAGGGGGTGGGACATGTGGATCGGGTGGGTGGGAAATTTAAGGCGGAGGTGAGGAGTGGATGAGAAAGGAGAGTTTGGGGTTAAGTGGAGGTTGAAGGGTGGGCGAGGGATGGAGGGTCAGGTAGGGAGGTTGAAGGATGAGGGTGGGTGAGAGAGAGGGATATAGAGGTGTGCCAGTCTGTAAATCAAGTTCAAGAATGGACCCAAAGAAGCTGTTATAGAGGTTAAGAAGCTATTACCCAGGATCTTATAAATGTCTCTTTTGTTTCCATCTCTTGGGTGAAAAATATACAAGCGGTTGCGAGAGGCTGATCAGGACTCGTGGACACACCGAAGGGGCTTAATAGCTTTCCTAGTCCTTGTTCATAAATTACACACATAACTTTTAAAAACAAAACAAACATAACAAACTCATGATGAACAAATATACACGTACGATGGAAAACAAATTGAGAATATAAGAATCATTATGAATTCACAAATAAGTATAATGATGAGGGGTAATATTTTACCTGGTTGCCAAACAAAGGTGTTACCCCACGCCCCTGGGCTGGACCAACCAATTTGGGAGGTTTGGGAAGATCAAGTATGTATATCTTGACACTACACACCTTTCTCACACTGAATACTTATTGGTCGTGTTGTTTATATTCTCTGGGGTTGTAATCGACCGCCGGAGAATCTTCTTTGATAGGTTGTCCTCGTTATCAATAAACTCAGTCTATCTTACTCTATCAAGGTATGAGCATTATCACTGAGGTAGCATATCTCAAACAACAATGTTTTATAACCGGGCGATATGATGTCACACTCTCATTAAAATTATTTTATTACGGGATAAATAGATACATTCTTCCCATCACTTGATCAGAACTATAGATGAACCTGCAGGTAGTGTGTGTGTGTGTGTGTGTAATCGAGGTGTCCACACACTCCTTACCACCACCACCACACCTGGCGGCAGAAAAGTGGCACTGTCTACTAATTGCTAAGAGACCCGAAAAGAGACCGACATGATTGGAGGAATTATCAGCAATACGAGACTTCCTCTGATCTCCGCCGCTTCCTCGCTGGCCCTGACTGCTCGGTGGTATATTAACGCTCCTCCACAAACGCCTGGGCATCACATATCAGACCTTCGTGTTACCTTTTACTCATCGAATGGATTATCTTTTTGTCGGTGTCTTATCGGGGGTAAAAAAAAAATATGTCAGTGTGTGTGTGTCGCTTGTTTCTTGAGGCGGCGTCTTTTGGTTAGGTCGTGGTAGATAGGGCAAGGATATCTCTCAAGTTGTTTGTCTTCGGGGTAAACTGGGATTTTTTTTTTTTTGTCTTTTTAATCAACCAATGGGCAGCTTTGTCCTATATTGTGGAGTATACCAAAAACATGAGAGAGTGTGAAAGCTGTGAAAATCTCCCCGGCTTATGTCTCACAAAGGTCAGGTCAGGTCAGGTAAGGTTAGATTAGGTTAGGGTAGAAAAAAAAGAGACATATTTCAGGGTATGTATGCCATTAAATGTTTATTGCGCTTTACTTTTTTCATAGATTATTTCTAATGACACGTCTCTCTCTCTCTCTCTCTCTCTCTCTCTCTCTCGTAGAAATAATAAAGATGACTGATAACTTTTGACTAGAAAAATAATAACACAAGAATCACGATATAAAAATTAGTCAAATAATAAGTTTATCTATAACTGATGATACACAGGTGGGAGGCGGAAGTTGGCAAAAAGCGCCAATGTGTCTAAACTAGAAGGAGAAAACATGTGTAGTGAAGAGGAAAGTGTGTGAGGAAACGAGTGTGTGAGGAAACGAGTGTGTGAGTAAACGAGTGTGTGAGGAAACGAGTGTGTGAGGAAATGAGTGTAAAGTACTCAGTATAGGAGATGTAAACAGGGAAACCAGATACCAGATGAACAACGATGCCATAGAGAAATCCGACTGCGAGAGAGATTTAGGAGTAATGATAAGTAGGAACCTTAAGCCAAGTAAACAATGTGCTTTTGCTCGTAACAAGGCTAATAAAGTTCTTGGGTTCATACAAAGGAGTGTTAGTTACAAGACTAGCGAGGTCATCCTAAAACTGTATTTTGCTCTTGTGAGACCACACCTGGATTACGCAGTTCAGTTCTGGTCACCGTATTACAGAATGGATATAGAATCCTTGGAAAGAATTCAGAGGAGAATGACAAGACTAATCCCGGGCATTAGGAACCTTGAGTATAGAGACAGGTTAAAGCATCTTAATTTGCACTCCCTTGAGAGACGTAGAGCGAGGGGCGACCTGATAGAGGTGTATAAGTGGAAGACAGGGCTAAGCAAAGGGGACATTACAAAGGTACTCAAATTATCCAACCAGGGGCGAACTCGTAACAATGGTTTTAAATTAGACAAATTTAGATTTAGGCGTGAAATAGGTAAACACTGGTTTGGAAACAGAGTAGTGGATGAATGGAACAAGTTACCAAATATCATAATTAACTCGAATACGCTGAATTGCTTCAAACATAGGTTGGATGCTCATATGAGCAATAGGGGTTGGGTGTAAACGGGACTGCCCAGTATGGGCCAATAGGCCCGCTGCAGTTTCCTCCATTCTTATGTTCTTATGTTGTGAGAGGAAACAAGTGAGAGGGGAAATGAGTGTGGGAGGAACGAGCATTAGAGAAACAAATGAGAAACGAGTGAGAGGAACGAGTTGTGAATTAGACAAGAATGAGAAGATAATGTTGGGAAAAGATTCAGCAGGTGAGTCACAATAAGTGTATGTCAGGAACTAGATGCTCTCAGTTAAGTGTATGTCAGGAACTAGATGCTCTCAGTTAAGTGTATGTCAGGAACTAGATGCTCTCAGTTAAGTGTATGTCAGGAACTAGATGCTCTCAGTTAAGTGTATGTCAGGAACCAGATGCTCTCAGTTAAGTGTATGTCAGGAACCAGATGCTCTCAGTTAAGTGTATGTCAGGAACTAGATGTTGAAAGTTAATGTAAAGGATCTTTGAGCATGAAGGAGAGAGAAAACCCTAATATGAGGGTATCCAAAAGAGCGAACCATTTGGGAACAATAAAAAAGGTCAATAGTGAGAAACGATATATGTATGTTGTGTTGTCAAAATAAGAGAAACAACTGAGACCTGCTATTGTTGTGTAAATGAGGCAGAAAGTCAAGATAAGCAACCTGGGACTTGGTCACATATGGCAGCAGGGTCTACCATTAGATAATACATTATGCTTCCAATATCTTCCCAGGCGGTAGTACCTCACTGTTTGGTAGCTGCCTACTGCCTCCAATGATAGGATAGAAACATACACACTGAAATTATGACCAGATGATTGACAATTTAGCAACTAAAAATTAAATGTGCATCATCAGACAACAATAATGTATCAGTCAAAATACTTCATCTAATACCCTGAAAAAATAGGTATGAATTTGTGGTGAGTTTTGTAGAATGTTAAAGAAAACGGGATTAGGAGTAAAAGTGACTGCCATACGAACACAAGCCAAGCCAAACCACACATCGTTACGTGGTTAGTCAGTGACAACAGAGGTGAGAAGAGACCGGACGTAACATCGCCATTCAGGTCAGGTGGCTTATGTCACACGCCCGCAGTATGATGAAAGCGAGTCACAGCGTCTTGTCAATCTCTGAGAGGAACAGATTACAGCTGAGGCCTGAGATAATCCCCAAACTGATTAACCGTTTGAAGATATCCCGGGTGGCACTCCCTGGCACCCACATCCGCGGCACCCTTTGTTCTGCCTCACCGGTGACTCTGAAATAGTCAGGTGTGCCGGCGGATTAGGGCAGACTATAACTGAAACTTACGTAACATGTCAATCTTGTCGGTCCCTTTTGATGCTGTGTGATTGAGATTATGATTAATGCCCCACGGAAATGTCTCTGGTTTAGTCAATATTTTGTTACATTTCTTTATATCATATTTTGCCGCAGTCGAGAATTTTATTATTATTTTTTTTAATAACGTAATGTGGTTTTGTCATTTGTATTTTTATATAAATTACGTAAATCAATCGTCCACAATATCCTGTCATCGTTGAGTGCAGTTTGGTGTCATTATTCTACTGTATCATATGGCGTTTAACCTGGCGGGTGTAGGGCTTCGTGATATACTGTAAATATGACCTTGAAGACGGCGACTGGTCAAATGGGCCCCGGTCACGGTAAGACCCAACCTTAATCATAAGGGCTGAGTTTCATTTTTAATAGGGCTAAATTTTCATGGTGAGGTTGACTGAATGATTGATTTAATACACCTGCCGTCGTGACAGTTTTTCTATATAATGTAACAAAACTCATTTTACAATACATGCATACAGTTGTAACTTTAATTAAAAGTTCGTAAAAAAAATAAGTATTATATTCGCTGGAGGAGGCCAACCAGCGCCCCCCCCCCCCCAAAAAAAAAAAAAATACATAAAAAATAAATAAATATATAAATAATAATAATAAAACGTCCTCCCTGGAAATTAAATATCTGCTCCAGGAACTAAGGACAGGTCCTCAGACTAGGACACTCAACCAGCAAGTGTTTATTAGTTAATAGATGGGGCTCTTGGGTCATCTGGTGGTCACGTCAGCCAATACAAAGCCTAGCCAGGGCAGTTCCCACCTTCATGTCGTTTGGAGATACGTCCAGGTGTAGGTCTCTGTTGTAATCTCCCAGAGCTCGTGTGGACCAACAGTGTCTGGCTAGGCTAGAGTAGGTTATGTTAGGTTAGATTAGGTTAGGGTCTAGGAGCTGGGGTCCAATGGACTTGTAACCCTGTGGAGTATTGGTCGTGAAACAGTTTCTAACGGTGTAGATGATACACTGACTAACGCACGGACACCGTCATGTGTACTATCTGTAGTTCACTGAACTGTGCGTAGGTCTAATTTTTTCTACTGGGAATTAAGAATCGCTCAGTATATTTGTGGTATAATAAGCTCCAGAAGTAAGATGGAAGATGCAAAATTATATTGATAAGTTCCGTCTTAAAAGTGGCAGAGTAATCTTTACTATATCAGTGAACAGTGCAGTATAGCCGTGTGTACAGACCACCTGCTGGATAAAGACATCTTTCAGTGTTGGGGTTAATTCATGTGCGGTAAATACGTGACGGTTAGCTATGTAACGCTACACACGTCTTACAGTATAAAGGTTACGTGGTGTGTTGAGACTACTACTTATAAACAATGTCAGTACCTTGTTATTTCACTGTAACCTCCCCACGCTATCATCTTGGCCTGTCAGTTGTTATCTGAGTGTCGCGTTAGTCATAATCTTCTAGTGTGACTTCTGTGTGTTATCTGATGCCTGGTATCACAACGGCGGTAGATTAGTGCCTCTGACGTTTAATTTACCGTCCGTCATCAAAGTTCGCCCGACGTATTGGACCAACCTGACCTCTACCACCAGCACTGAGAGCTCTTTGTTGTAGTCAGGTCCTCCTACTTTTCTCTGTTTACTGCAATTATGACTTTGTTGATTGTGTTGAGTACATCATGCAGTGTGTGGGGGAGGGGAAGGAGACGGGCTATACATAGTGGTGTTGCTATGTTAGCTCGTCTTGTTTCATGCACAGTCCACGCCACTTATAAGCCACAAAGACTGGCGGCCTCGAAATTCCTAACCTGTAACTTCGCTGGGTCCATCCCTCCCCCACCTTCAGAAACACACAAACCAGACAATTAATCGGTGGTCAGCCAAGGTTTAAATCAACGCTTACCCCGGAACACGTTAGTATGGATAAATATATTTTAAAAAATGCACTTTCTTCTTGTTTTTAAAACCTTTCCATACATCTGTTTTAGTTATGAACTTGACAGAATATATAACATGATGTTAGAGCTTCGAAACAGTTCACTGCTCATTTGCACCAGATATTCCACCAATAAGCGGTGACCAGAGGTTGACAGACGCCCACCGTGCCTCGAGGCTCGCCTTCACTCGACAGTATGTCGACAAGGAGGAGGACTCTTGCCAAGAGTAGTGTTCACCCAACAACCATGGCCGTACCCATGTGTGGCGCCGAAGCAACACAAGGCAGCATTACCCATAAAGTTATGTTTACAACCTGTAGTAACGTGGGTCATTTTAGTATACTGTATATTACATTACTTTATTAAGTCCCGCATATCTTACAGTAAATAACAAATCATAATTTGACATAAAAGTGAAGAATACAACAAAGTGATAAGGTCTACATTACTTTACGGAGATATGACCGACACAACACACGAACAACAGAGCGGCCGAGTGTGGGTGAACGTGAGGGGGAGGATGACTCTCCACGGCGTCGGGGATGTCACAGAGATTCAGGGACGGTTTATTACCCAAACATATATTGACATCTTTAATGAACTTTTCCTCCCTCTCTCTCCGCGAGAGGAATTTTCCCTTCCCTCCCGGCCCCATAATATTAGTCCAGGATCGCTGCCCCGTCCACACAGCCAGGCTGGTTCAGCAGTGGTTCCTCACACAGGAGAAACTCCACCTGTTGGACTGGCCTACCAAAGGGACAGACATGAACCCGATCGAAAATCTTTGGAGTTCAATTGTGAACACCTGGGAGCCGGAGAGGGAAAGGTCAGCTGATGGTCCACACAGACCTTGTTCAGAACCACGTGGGGAACAAGAGGTCAAGGCTGCAGGCAGTGATAGGGAAGGAGGGAGGCTGGACAGGCTACTAAATTAAGGGGGAGAAAATAAATGTTTTAAATATCCTCTTCCCTCTGGGTGGTGGTAGAAATAATAACGAAGGATAAATGTACAAATCTGCACTGTGCTTCTTTACTCCAGATACAATTAATTATACTCCTCCACACTCCACTTGGGGACATCACTTTGAAAATAAAACACCTAAGTAATGTAATACAACAGTAATATGTGAATATAATTAAGAATCATTTTAGTTTATGCTACACAAAGTTTAGTTCATTAATGAGATGTTCTTTTGGTGTCAAAATATTGTGAACTTGGATGAGTAATGACCACTGGCTTGTGCTCGTGTTCCGTTGTTGATGTGAAACACACCCAGTCGAGGGGTGAGGGATGAGTGTTTATATTGTGACATGATACAATGTTGCTGTTGTTTACGAGAACTATGACGAGTTAGTTCCTTAAACAGCCTTAATAGATCGTGGAAGATAAAGGTTAAATCTCTCCATTCTATAATATGACCTTAAGGTTGGACTGTGATGGTGGTAAACTATACCAATGCCAACCTTACGGCTACAACACCTAGCAACCATATTCGCCTGTGCTTAGCCTAGTTGTGATAAGACCTTATTCTTCCAAGCTACATTAGGCCTTCACACCACAGTGGCTTGTTGACTGGCTATAACTCAATAATGTTCTATGTTAACCATTTTAAAAAGTGTTTGTTGTCATTTCTTCCCTGGAACTAATTCCTCATTAATATTTAATTCTACTTGTGTACTGAAAATGGCTTCACTCGTTCCCGGAACTATCAACCCGTCCAGGACTGCCCAGGAAGACCCTGCCATACTTTACGCTCTCACACTAATACTGAAATTAGTCCATCGCGTCTGGTGGCTAGTTACTAAGGGATATGAAATCTACCACAGGCAGACTGACGAACGCACTGACTGACTGACGGAATCATTGCTATATATCCCCAAACTTTCGGTCAGGGAAGAATACTGAGAGAGAGATTTAACGCCGGTCAACAAGGAACGGCGCTCCCAATACAGTAAAACAAATGAGTCTATCTTCATAAAACTTAGAAAAATTGGTGTTCGGTCCAAGCTTGGGAAAACGTGGCATCCCTAAAATTACATCGAAAAATACTTTAACGTTCTAGAAACACGAGGAGGTGGTCTACTGCTTCCGAAGTGTGAGGACGCTTCCACACAACGGTCTCTGATGCTGAGCTGTGACAGTCAACACTGAAAATTTCAAGATCAAAAGGTTTTCTGCCCCAAAAAGACCTTAACACTAATCGCCCTTGAGGCATTACGGTTAGGGCCCATTAAATTTGGGATCCATTGGTATTAGTTCTTATTGGTATTGGGACTCGTTATTACTGAGGTTGTTACCAGTTAGGGCTGGGACCTGTCTGACGAATCAACGGCTGATAGAGAGGACATGACGCCTCCAAAACACGAAGCAGATTATATCTAATAACTTGTAAACCAGGATAATGAAACCATGACAGCATGGTGAGGGTCATTATATCTTAGTGTAGCAAGAACTTTCCAGGAGAGATACGGATGAGTGTGATCACTGTACCCACTTGAATGGATGACGTGAGACTGGCGGGAAGAAGGAGGACTCCAATATCCTCACAGACGGCGTGAGGGAAGGGGAGGGGGACTCTTTCACGGAGACAGCGACGGGACCACAGGCGACCACAAAGACGGTGAAAGGATAAGGAGTGGGTCCGACGTCCGCGTGAACGAGTGGGGGCATCACGTTGACTTACTGATAAGGGGGAGACACCAACGTCCACAAAGAAGGAAGGGAAATGAGTAACGTTCCTTTAAAACTGTTGTGGGAGGCGAAGGACTCCAAACTTAGCTGATGAAAAAAACTATCAATAACTATGATAACTTGGACGTACCTGAGATATGGTGTGAATGTCCCTCGAAGAGCTGTTTTAACTCACACTTACCTGGAAAAAGAAAAGGAAAAAGCCAGTTGAGTTTACCTGCCGTCTATCACACACACCAACCTGTATATGATTATTCTCACTTAATTAACAGGAACAACTATGGCAGAACCAATGATCTTAAGCAATAGTTTATGCCAAATGGATGACTAAGAGAACTTGTTCAATATGTCAAGAACACAACAGTTGTGTTATTAGTAGTTACCTTGTATTGATGGTCGCGGGATCCCTGGTGTCATGCAGGGTCACCTCCTGGCGCCGTCTTGACACTTTTATGACACCTCATGGCACTTGACGACACTTTGCTGTACTCCATTACATACTTTACATCTTGAGATAGTTTAAAACACTTTGCGACACTTTACAACATTAATGGCACTTTATTGACACTTTACATCAATGCCACTTTGCGACACTTAATACCACTCTTATGACACGTATCAGTGTTTTTGGCGCCCACTATTAATTTATGACACTTATAATTCTTCACGACACAAACAATTCACATCACTTATAAAATTTCTTAACACAAACACTTTACAACACCAATAAACACTTTAAGTTACTTACAAATACGTCATGATACATGTGATCATTTCACAGTGCTTATGAAAACTTTATGGCACTTACAATCACTTTACTGCACTGCCAAACACTTGACGATACCTTACAGTGCTCGTCAAATTCAGTCTCTTCACCGGCTATTTGTTTACCTGTAAGCCAGGGTGTACCTGGACGTCCTTACCGGCACTAGTCAAAACAACACTGTGTAGTCTGGTCTTGTTAGAGGCCTCTGTTGACATTCACATAAATCCGAAACCGCGAAACGAAGCAAATTCAAGACGTGAGCGAACCGACCAAACCTCGTCCCAATGTTTATCCCGCTTTATTTATTTTTAGACAAACAAACAGGAAACAAACGTAAATAAGATAAATCTGTATTAAAAATAACAAATTACGATAAAACACATTTTAAATTATTTTCCTATTCCGAAAGTCAACGGTTTCTAACTTCTAAGACGCGTGTGTTGTCTCGGGACGAACAAACCAGACCACGAGACATCTTGTCTTTGAACAATTTTCATGTCAAATGTTATAAAGTAATTTAATCACTTATAAGAAAATCATGTATGTATGGTGATGGTGACGTGATGCTGGTCACTGATATGGCTTGTGAGTGACACTAATAACAGTTGTATTAAGGAAGATGCCGAGTCTCGATACAACAAAATCTACAAGTCTTTATCTACCTGGTACTGAATAATCTACTAAGACATAACTCAGGTTAAAACACCTCGACAGTGTTTGGAGTGGTGGGTCGTGGTGGCCAACCCTAACACCAGAAGATGAAACTCTGATGGAACGTTAAAAGTTATAGAAAATCGCCTCATTATACCCAGTAGAAGTCCTGAACAACTAAGAGTTCATCTCCCCACACAACAGTTACTACACGCTCACGGCAGGAGTAATATTCTTAAAACTATTAATTTTAACCGGAATTTTATTATATCGTGAAACGCTGAGTCTCGGGAAAAGAAAGCAACGACGATAACGGGATGGAAGAAAGGGCTAAATGCGGGGAACCAGAGAAAAGGTTAACGAAAGAGAAAGGCGATAAACAAAGGAGGTGAGGACAGCTGGAAGTACAGGGAGAGGAATGAGGTGTGGGGAGACAACGAATTTGATTGAGAACAGAAGGGTCACGAGGCCACATCACGAGGTCCCAGAGGTCACAACAGGTGCAGGAGGTGACGGCTGACGGATCACGTTGTGTGGGCACGAGCCTCACGGGATAAAGTTGTACTGTGAGGTACCGAGGGTCACATAGTGTACTACCAGGGGTCATGGGGTCATTTATCGTGGTGTCGGGGGTCATGGAGTCACTTATCGTCGTGTTAAGGGTCATAGGGTCACTTATTGTCGTGTCAGGGATCATTTATCGTGGTGTCGGGGTCATGGGGTCACTTATCGTCGTGTTAAGGGTCATGGGGTCACTTATTGTCGTGTTAAGGGTCATGGGGTCACTTATTGTCGTGTTAAGGGTCATGGAGTCACTTATCGTCGTGTTAAGGATCATGGGGTCACTTATCGTCGTGTTAAGGGTCATGGGGTCACTTATCGTCGTGTTAAGGGTCATGGGGTCACTTATCGTCGTGTTAAGGGTCATGGGGTCACTTATCGTCGTGTTAAGGGTCATGGGGTCACTTATCGTCGTGTTAAGGATCATGGGGTCACTTATCGTCGTGTTAAGGGTCATGGAGTCACTTATTGTCGTGTTAAGGGTCATGGGGTCACTTATTGTCGTGTTAAGGGTCATGGAGTCACTTATCGTCGTGTTAAGGATCATGGGGTCACTTATCGTCGTGTTAAGGGTCATGGAGTCACTTATTGTCGTGTTAAGGGTCATGGGGTCACTTATTGTCGTGTTAAGGGTCATGGAGCCCTTATCGTCGTGTTAGGTCATGGGTCACTTATGTCGTGTTAAGGGTCATGGGGTCACTTATCGTCGTGTTAAGGGTCATGGGGTCACTTATTGTCGTGTTAAGGGTCATGGGGTCACTTATCGTCGTGTTAAGGGTCATGGGGTCACTTATCGTCGTGTTAGGGTCATGGAGTCACTTATTGTCGTGTTAAGGGTCATGGGGTCACTTATTGTCGTGTCAGGGATCATTTATCGTGGTATCAGAGGTCATGGGGGTCATTTATCGTAGCGTTAAGGGTCATGGGATCACTTATAGTCATGTCAAGGTGTCACTTATCGTGTTGTCAAGGGGCCAGGGGGGTCACTTGTCGTGGTGTCAAGGGGTCATGGTGTCCCGGGAGTGTGGTGGCGGAGATGACGTCAGCACCAATCAGCTCAGCCCGTGCACTGATAACGTCATCCACCTCCACTATCGTCTCCTGGTGAACAAGCAAAACAAAAAAAAAATCGTTACGTCTAAAGTCAAACTAAAGTGCGACCCCAATCTAGGTGTACGGTAGTTAGTCTCTGCTGTAGTACAACTGTTACAGACTGTGAGGCTGACGGGCACAACTAATGATCACCTGGTTTGTTACGACGATTAAACCTTAAATGTGGTCTACCTGTGTGGATATAATGCATTTATTTCCATTTTTTTTTACAGTATTTTTCTTACAATGTCACACACACACATGGAGGTAAATAGAACCTAATAACTTTTCGTATCTTAGGTGTATAATCACCATGGTGGTACAGATACGACCTTGGGTATATAACTAGGAAGAGGCAAGTTTGTGACCGTGTCCGCGGCCTCCTCAAATAATTTTTTTTTTTTTTTTAGCTATGATTAAATCAGTAATGCTTCGTCAACCATCCCTGAGTTACAAGACCAAAACACATGTCTTTTATTATTCCCACGAGAGTTTATAAAGCCGGGCAGGAAGTTCCTCCCATGGCTGAGTGATCCATCTTGGCCACACGACCCAGTTGTCTGTCCTGGCGCGCGCACACACACACACACACCAGCCCTCCCCTATCCCTTCATCCCGGCCCTAGAAAGCACCCATTTCTCGGTCCCTCACCAGCATCCATCCTTGCCGTCCTCACTCTGCAGCCTTCATCAGCTCCTCACTTGTCTTCACCTCTTCCCCTCACCCGTCTTCGTCTCCCCCTCACCTCCACAAGTATCAGGCCCTCATCCTTCACCCTAACCAGCTGTCACCATTCAGTTTCATCAATATCCCAATCTTTCATATCATCCTAGCCCCTCCCTCCTTCATCCCGGGCCGCACCTCAACACACACACACACACACACACACACACACACACACACACACACACACACACACACTGGCCCTTATTCTATCCATTTTTCATTTTTGCATTCAGTAGCTATATCAGTTCCCATGTATACAACTAAACACACAACGTGAATGAATACCTCTCACGCAGATATGAATAACAAAGTATGCGGCCAGACATACTGCCTCACACTCCTGTACTCACGCAGTTGTGAATAAGTTACCCTCTATGTATAGAACTAAAAAAAAAAAATACTCTAACATTCAGTGCCATAATATCCTGACCACCGGGGACTGTTATACATACCCTGTGTGACCTCTACTCTGAAATCCTTTGGAGCTACCGCACACAGGATGAGCATATATGCACAATAAACTAGCCGCCGTACGTGACAAAACTCCAATATTCATTTCTTTCCCAACACCATTTTACCCCAACACATGTATACTAAAGTTCCCCCCTTCCTTCTCCTCCCTCCTTCTTTCTCCTCCCCCCTTCCTTCTCCTCCCTCCTTCCTTCTCCTCCCTCCTTCCTTCTCCTCCCCCCTTCCTTCTCCTCCCTCCTTCCTTCTCCTCCCTCCTTCCTTCTCCTCACTCCTTTCTTCTCCCTCCTTCCTCCTCCTCCCTCCTTCCTTCTCCTCACCCCTTTATCCAAACATACACATTCTCTCTCTCTTTCATCTCCTCCTCCCCCCCACACTCACGGCGGTTAGTTAAGAGGAAGGTCGTGTGCCTGAAAGATCCCCCCCCCCCACCTCCCCCCAGGTTGGTGTATATAGTGGAAAGTAAAAGTATATATACGCAAGTGGTCACACCTGTAAATAAACTTCCCCTCTGCCCTCCGTCACCTCCATCCTGCCGCACACATGAGACGTGTTGAGAAGGCACAGGTAGATTGTTTCCCACACACACACACAGGGAGGTACAGTACAGGCACATAAAATACCTTTAAACACACAATCTATAATGGATAAAGCACCATTATTATAGACCTTACACCAGCCACTAATAACGATATAAGAAAGTTTATATTGGTATACATACTTTTAGGCCAGTGTTACGTCATAAAATTTAACTACTATTGTATGTATGTATTAAAAGAAGTATAATTTTATTTCCATAACAAACTTCCATAACCATATACCTTGATAATCACACACACCTACCACACTCACACACACATCTGCCACGTACACACACACACACACACACACACAGGCGATAACATTTCGACAGCACCTTCTCGTAAATGCCATACTATATAAACTCTGGGTCGTCTGTAATAAACTGAAGAAACTGTATATTCTCGAGTGATTAATAAGTGTGAGGGTGTGAGTGGCGTGGGAACCTTTATACCTCGTGATGGTGACTCACCTTGACCCGTGGGCTATACAGTACAGGTGACTTACACACACTCCTCCCACCCCCTCCCCTTCTCCCACCCGTCCTCTCTCTCTCTCTCTCTCTCTCTCTCTCTCTCTCTCTCTCTCTCTCTCTCTCTCATATCTTCTCTATATACACTTCACTGACCCACATCGAGGCAGGGGGGGATTGAAAGAAAACAATACAGAAATAAAAAAAAATCAATAGTGAGAAACAATATATGCATGTTGTGTTGTCAATAGTAAGAGAAACAATTGAGATCCTGCAATTGTGTGTAAATGAGGCAGAAAGTCAGATCAGCAACCTGGGACTTGGTCACATATGGCAGCAGGGTCTACCATTAGACAACACATTATGCTTCCAATATCTTCCCAGGCGGTAGTACCTCCCTGTTTGGTAGCTGCCTACTACCTACTACCTTCAAACAGCTGTCTCATTCCTTCTCTCACTCATTCTCTCTATCCTGTTCTCATGGCCTTTCTAATAATTCATCAACCACTTTTATCTTAGTATCTCTCTAATCTTCCCTCAGTTTATCATTCTTCCCCCCACCATCTCCGTCAACATCATCATTCTCTCTACATCTCCCACCCCTCAACCCCTTCCTAGGCTCCCCACCAGCTGAAGACTACTATCCAATCTTCCTCCCCCATACCTTCTAAGCTCCCCTACTACCTTCCTCCCCACGCCTCTTAAACTCCCCCAAATCATATATATCATACTAGCTCCCTCCCCACATCAGATAAGCTCCCCACCAGGTAAAGTCTACCATCCCACTTCCCCATGCCTCCTAAGCTCCCAAAGCAACACCTACCATCCGATCTCTCCCCTTATCCTCCCCACAAGTAAAAAAACAAAACAAAAAACTTTACAACTCCTCCTTTACAATGACCCGTCTCTAGTTACAACCTGGTAATTGGCCTAGACACATAAAGAGACACTGCAACACCCACTGGGAAAAGAAAAATTGCCTCCTTAACAACCGCCGGAAATAACATGACTCAACGTAGCAAGTCCGGCTTCTACGGTGGTCTCCAGGGCCTTTATCTCGTACTGTCTCCCTCTGCCCGTAACAATTATCTCATTATCGTACGCCTACACTAAGCCATTGGTCCCCCGGATCTACCTGCCTTCATTTAGCTGATTAGCGTCCTCTCCCCGGACAGGTAAGCCAACCTGTACTAATTGCTCGTCGACTTGTGATCCATTTGTGGTAACTCCTATACCACCTGTGATGTTCCTTTGAGTCTACCTGTTATGTAGTTATTAGTCTACCTGTGATGCTGTTAAGAGTCTACCTGTGGTGTTATTAGTCTACCTGTGATGTTATAAGTCTACCTGTGGTGTTATTAGTCTACCTGTGATTTTATGAGTCTACCTGTGGCGTTATTAGTCTACCTGTGGAGTTATTAGTCTACCTGTGGTGTTATTAGTCTACCTGTGGAGTTATTAGTCTATCTGTGGTGTTATTAGTCTACCTGTGGTGTTATTAGTCTACCTGTGATGTTATTAGTCTACCTGTGGTGATATTAGTCTACCTGTGGTGTTATTAGTCAACCTGTGGTGTTATTAGTCTACCTGTGGTGTTATTAGTTTACCTGTGATGTTATGAATCTACCTGTGGTGTTATTAGTCTACCTGTGATGTTATGAATCTACCTGTGGTGTTATTAGTCTACCTGTGGTGTTATTAATCTACCTGTGATGTTATTAGTCTACCTGTGATGTTATTAGTCTACCTGTGGTGTTATTAGTTTACCTGTGATGTTATGAATCTACCTGTGGTGTTATTAGTCTACCTGTGATGTTATGAGTCTACCTGTGGTGTTATTAGTCTACCTGTGGTGTTATTAATCTACCTGTGGTGTTATTAGTCTACCTGTGATGTTATGAGTCTACCTGTGGTGTTATTAGTCTACCTGTGGTGTTATTAATCTACCTGTAATGTTATTAGTCTACCTGTGATGTTATTAGTCTAACTGTGGTGTTATTAGTTTACCTGTGATGTTATGAATCTACCTGTGGTGTTATTAGTCTACCTGTGATGTTATGAGTCTACCTGTGGTGTTATTAGTCTACCTGTGGTGTTATTAATCTACCTGTGTTGCTGTATTAGTACACCTGTAATACTGCATTAATATACCTTTACTAGTCTACCTATTTTAATATAACTAAACTAATCTTATTATTAGCTTATAACTGATAGTTTACTTGTTAGTTTACCTGAGATTATACCAGTGTCTACCCGTGACAGTGCACATGTACAGTATCTGTGACACTATAGTATATGAGTCGTCTTAAGCGTCTACCTATGAATTTACTTACAGTAGTTTGTAAGTAAAAATTCCCCTCCGCTTCACTATAGGTTAAGAAACAGCAAACACATTCACTGACACACACAATTATTCACACATTCACGAATACAATTAATCACATATACAACTGACACAATTATTTACACACATACAACTGAGACACAATTATTTACACAGATACAACTGAGACACAATTATTTACACAGATACAACTGAGACACATTTATTTACAGATACAACTGAGACACACAATTATTCACAGATACAACTGACACAATTATTTACACAGATACAACTGAGACACACAATTATTCACACACACACATACAACTGAGACACACAATTATTCACAGATACAACTGACACAATTATTTACACAGATACAACTGAGACACACAATTATTCACAGATACAACTGACACAATTATTTACACAGATACAACTGAGACACACAATTATTCACACACACATACAACTGAGACACACAATTATTCACACACACATACAACTGAGACACACAATTATTCACCCAAAACCAGCAATTTTTTTTCATTCAGGATATTTCTCAACCCAATTTCCTCCGGACGTCTGAGTAGCTTTTGATTTTTTTCCCCCAGAAAGTGAAGAGGAAAGTCATAACGTGTAGAGAATCATGCTCATTTCTTCCATTGTTTTATATTAACTTCATACACTAAATACATTAACTTCATACACTGATAGTAAACACAACATTCTTTGACCACTATCACCTTCGTCATTTAACACAATGAAACGTGATGTGTACGACTCGTGTCTCGTATTTAACCTCTGGCTGTTTTTTTTTTTCCACACTAGGGTGACGAAGACCCAGAAAAATGTCTAGACGACGGATGTAACTTTTGTGACTAAGTGGTGTGGAGTTAGGGGGTCGCGCGTGTGTCTGTGGCGGGGGGGGTAGGGGTGGAAGGCTCTGATGACTGGCCCGTGTAAGCACTAAGGGAAGTGGAAAAGGAGAGGGGAAGGGAGGAGGGGAGAGGGGGGGGGGTAATTCAGTGACAGCAATAGCGGATGGTGTGGATTATTGCGGGTGATCGAGCGATGAGGAGAGTGCTGACTGAAGTAATGTCTGGCACCGCAATATGTCAGCGTGTGGGTCTTGTTACTTCTCTCTGTATGATGGTTCAGTTTTGTCACGGAAACGTAGTCAAGAGAAACTTAACCTTTCCTTGTCGCCTACACAGGAAATGACGGACTAGTGACGAGCTCCCGCCTCCACCTAAACACCGATGGCAACAGTCTAACAACATGTACTGTGTTCAGAACAAAATACGAACAATATGTACAAAAAATATAATACTACACGACTAACAGATCATAAATCCCGTCTTTACATCATAATAAGCATGAGTCACCACCTCGTCAAGACACAGGTGAGTGTTGTTATCAGTGGCTACAATAATTCACACCTCTCACACCGCCTCCGCTTCCTGTGGTGGTATCAGTGGGGTCGGAGGTAGCGGTCCCGGTATCCATGGTAAGCTTGTGGCAGGCTACTGGTATGACCCAACACCGCCCCCGGCACACACTCTTCCCGGTAGTACCTGTTATGGCCCATTAGTGGTGGCGTGAAGGTAAAGGTAAGGGGATGTCATTTTACTCGGAAATTCGTTGAGGGCTGAATCCTCTCTGTAAATTACTCTCCGTATTTATGTGTACTGACTTACAAGAACTCGTGAAAACAAATAATATACCAAGTAAAAGGAAATTCCGAATGTGATACGACTTTATACATCGTGTGTGTGTGTGTGTGTGTGTGTGTGTGTGTTTGTGAAAATATACTACCGGATATCAAACTACAGTACACAAGGCAGAAAAGGTCAAATTATCACCTAAGAGCCTCACGTGAACCTTCCAATACAATCAAAAGTTAGTGAAGATAAATATAGACGAGAACTTTAACACAAGGTAACTGAACCATCAATCGACCCAGATGATAACGAGGCGTCATCCCCAAACTCAGGCGTATAGTTACACTGATAACAACAGATAAAGGATGGACAGTATCAGTTACGACAATAAATAAATAAAAATAAAGATACAACTCCATAATCAAGGAGAGGTTACCGTAGTGTGTGTGTGTGTGTGTGGAAAATGCGTTCTTACTCGACGGAACAAAGCAAATACCTGTCCTACACCTGTCATCCGCTACTACACCGAGAGGAGAGAAGCAAGCAACATCCGCCCACCCGCCCAACTGACGCGCGGCATCCTAGATATTATCAAACCATGTCGACTCATCCTTAATTATCAACCTACCGCGTTTCGACACTTGCCTGCCTCCACACTACTAATTACTGGCTTCTCATTCCCAGAAGTCAGCGGAGAAAGGTGAGGAGGAAACCCGCAACTCAGGCAGAGACAATTTCCGGGTTACGACACATACATGTAGGCTGTCCCTCCACACCAGTGTAGTAGTAGTAGTAGTAGTAGTAGTGCTGTACTTGATGGTGGAGGTGCGTACTGCAGATATGAGAGAGTGTGTGTGTGTGTGTGTGTGTGTGTGCATTGCTCGGACGTTCGTGATCTTGTTTACATTGTCTGTGATCAGGTGTTAATCTTCAAGACATATGTGTGTGACGTATGACATTAAACACTGCTGTTGAATATCCATAAAGATGTCTTGATCAGGGAAGGGTTATCGTTGAGTTAAAGACAAGACACAGGACTCCTACGCTTCCTGGAAATCCTTCACGGTCATGACATTTTACCCGTGACAACTTTATAGGCGAGTGATACCTGGAAAAGTAGTTTGTAGTGACGTGAAACTGTGAAGGAATTTTATTTTTCTTTGGCCCTTAAATATGTTGTTGTTGTTGTGGTAAAGAAGGAGGGCAGTGTGTGCTGGTAAGGAGGGTGGTGGTGGTGGTAGAGAGGGAGGGTGGTGGTGGTAGAGAGGGAGGGTGGTGGTGGTGGTGGTAGAGAGGGAGGGTGGTGGTGGTGGTGGTAGAGAGGGAAGGTGGTGGCGGTGGTAGAGAGGGAGGGTGGTGGTGGTGGTGGTGGTATAGAGGGAGGGTGGTGGTGGTGGTGGTGGTAGAGAGGGAGGGTGGTGGTGGTGGTGGTAGAGAGGGAAGGTGGTGGCGGTGGTAGAGAGGGAGGGTGGTGGTGGTGGTGGTGGTATAGAGGGAGGGTGGTGGTGGTGGTGGTGGTAGAGAGGGAGGGTGGTGGTGGTGGTGGTAGAGAGGGAGGGTGGTGGTGGTAGAGAGGGAGGGTGGTGGTGGTAGAGAGGGAGGGTGGTGGTGGTGGTAGAGAGGGAGGGTGGTGGTGGTGGTGGTAGAGAGGGAGGGTGGTGGTGGTGGTGGTAGAGAGGGAGGGTTGTGGTGGTGGTGGTAGAGAGGGAGGGTGGTGGTGGTGGTAGAGAGGGAGGGCCACCTGATCTGTTGGCGGGAATGTGGTGGCCACCTGCGTCTCGTCACGGGCGTAACCTTAACCCAGCTCGGGGTGGCGACACATCCCACATACTAACGCTAATCAAATCCATGCACACTGGCACTACTCTCCTCATTAATCAGTGCAATTCTATATGTGATCTGATCCGAGAAGTGGGATGCATATTTTAGTACGGCGTTTGGAACACATTTGAGACTCACTATATGATGTATATAAGTTAAATAAAACATACAACCATAATGTAAACTACGTTACTCATTCTATTATCATATTAATATAGTTTTTGTACTTATTTTCAGTCTTAACTCTTATTTGTTTTCTAAAACACGTATAGTGGTTGGTTAAACTACAACACTTTTCAAAGTTATTTGCATAAAATTAACCAAATTTTGGTCACTGTTACTCATGTTTACTTTAGAACAACACAAATTATGGAATCACTGTTCCCCAAGACACCTAAAGAAGTATTTAGCGAATATCTAAATAAATGATCCATTCAAATAAATTTACAGAGGGTTTTAAACTATGTCGCAACCACGAAAACGTGAAACACAAGTTCTTTGGTAATACCTCACATTACCATAGGGTGGCACTACAGCGTGTAATAAAACACTGTTTCTGGTGACCCCGAGTATCACATGGAACCATTCTCACCTGCCTTTACCTTTCTTTATTCTTTATCTGTTGTTTTTACTTATTTCTCTTTATATTCAGATCCGTTTGTGTATGTTTACATATATCAATGTTTGTATTGTAAAAGTGTCTCAGCATATTTTTGTTGTCTGACAATACTGCAGTCATTCGTCGTTTATTGTTTGATGACACCAGAATAACAAAAAGCTCACCAACCATATTTTTATATAGAGAAAAATAAATTTAATTGTGACACCAATCATGGACAAAGAAACTACAGGGAGTTGAAGTCTTAGTGTAGTTTAAACACAATCATCGGTAACCATATTGAATTACTAAATCTGTTTGACACAATATTCCAGAAAATAATGTGAAAAGATAGCGGCTGTGTGTTGCATCAAGGGGTGATGCAACACAGGTGATTCACGTACAGTACAGTAAACCGACAAGTGTATTTTAAGCTTCACGTACAATAGCATATATGCCAGTTCTTGAATATATACTCCAGTTAAGATAGGTATACTTCAGGTCAATAAAGTATACTAAAGTCATTGATAAAGGGCAGAGATAACGTGATCATCCCCACAACCCAGTGACTGTATGGTACCCGAGTGATCAACAAGCTGAGTGTGTCGACTTGGTACTAATCTCCACTCTCTTGGCTCCTCGGTGAGTAAAATTTAGAAAAATATGTGTTCATGAGGCCAGAGCAGCTTAAGGCCCGCGACGAGTTGATACCCTCTCACGCTAGGGTCAAGTGCGGCGTGTTGTAAACTTTCTCCCTCCCCTGCCCGTGAAAATATCTCTTTGGCCGGCGCTTGATGCTTTTTGAACCAAGACTATTTATTTCCCCCCGACGTCAACTATGTCAGCAAACATATTACTCACTACTGAACTTGTGAACAGTAAGTAAAGTCGTGGAAATGATGAAGTAATTAATGCATGACAGAAGTAGTCGTGCTAATGGCTTGTTATCAAAGTAATTCTGACCAAATTAAACCATTCTGCATCTGCTGCTTCTTCTTTTTAATGTGTCTATAAAAACTTTAAACAGATGCTTGTTTATGTAAAGTGAGACACCAGGATTCACAAGATAATCCCAGTGAAATAAGCCTCTATGGGCATGCTCCAGGGTTCCAGCGCTTGGCAACACTTCCGTTTATACTTGAACAATTCTCCTCATACCTTATACTACCTCTATGATGTCAATCCTGTTTATAACAAGTATCGGGGTCACTAATTATCGCTAGAGATGACAGGACGAGCATTGGGGTAATCAAGATGTGTACAATAACGAAGCCTCAACTTATGTAGTGCCGCCGTCATCACCCTACTCAATTTAGTTTCGGTTATTGCCTCATAAACATGGATGAAAATCAGGAGTCTTAAGCCTGAGTCTTTGTCCTGAATAAACGCAAATACCACAAGTAAGATAAATGGTGATCGTCAGTGTGTCGTCGTCACACTCAGACTACGGGGGTCACATATGTACTGGGAGATTATCTTGAACGAACAGAATATAACCCTAAGAGTAACAAGACGTGCCAACACCACTTCGTTTTGACAGTCTCTCAGCCAGTGTTCCGTACAGAGCAGTCAGTGACCCCTCTTGTTATTTCGTCATGGGTAAAAGTGATGGAGGCAAAGGGCGTGACACTAGGGAGGTTGGTCACCCCCACTCCACCCACACATCCCCCTATGTTGACGGCCACAGAGCCACCTTGTTCCTGCCTATAGGCCGATGATGACGCCCTTAGTGTCTCGTCTCGTCTCGCACTATTCTCGAGATCCTACACATTTATCTCGCGTTGCCTTTCTGTTAAATCCTACCACGTCTGAAAACCCATTTGTGGAGGCATCTTATTACTCAACTTAAACATAATTTTCCATCTACTGTCATCAATAGCGTAACAGAGTAGTCAAGTTTAAATAGTTCCCTACAGAGGTAAGACAGTCATGTAAACCTCAGCTCGTTCATAAGTCAAAACAATAATGAGTGTAAAAATGTTGTATAGAATGTGACTATATACTTATTAGCTGGGAGAAGGAAAGTATATCGTGTGTGTGTGTGTGTGTGTGTGTGTGTGTGTGTGTGTGTGTGTGTGTGTGTGAAAGGCTTGAGTGTTGAGGCATGGGGAGTTTGAGGGGCAATGGTAAGCGGACACCTCCAGCACCTGGGTTGGGACGGCTTAGTGGTGGTGGCGGGTTATCAGCCGCCCTCACTTACTGCTGGTGCCGGAGCTGACCCCTGCCACCCACCCGTCTGCCTCCACTCACACACACCACCGCCCTTGTTCAACACTGTCACACTACCGACTTCCAAGACTACTACAGGAGTGTGGTGGAGGGAGAGGAAGGGAATGAGTGTAAAGTGAGAGGGGAGGAAGGAATGTAGTTAACTGAGGGTGACTAATGCTGGACTGAAGGTCAGGAAAGTTTCACCCTGAAAATGGTGACTGACAGTAGATACAAGCAGTTATTATCATGACATATGTAACTTTCACGAGCATTTGTGAATATATAAATCTGGCTTTACACACACACACACACACACACACACACACACACACATTGGTCTCTTGCCAGGGTCAGTCGTCGGTAAAACAAAGTACACACGCAAGGACCATAAAGAGATGAGGAGGTGCGGGCTGCCTCTCGTGTCATATCACGACCCCATTATCACCTTCTTAAGTATTCCTTCGCGTTCCCATCATTTCTCCTCTTAACCACACATTCACGTCGCCCATTAGCACCCCTTACCCATCTCTTCACGGCCCCATTAACACGGGCACACTTTATCGGGAGAGGCGGCCTTCCCACGCCCCCTATAGGCAGCGGCGCCCCTCAGATGGTTTACCAGTCCCTCGGGGTCACTAGTCAAGGCCTATCCTAACACACACACACACAGTGTTCACCAAATAGCGGTGCTCAGCTGGTGCTGGGGCGATAATCACAGGATAGTTCAGAAGTGGCAGTATCTTGATGGTAATGGAATAATGGAGTTGAGGTGGTGATGGAGTATAGATGTTAAGTTATGATAAACTTGCAACTAAAGATTTGTTATGCCATCAGAGACCAGATTCAACCACAACACAGTCTTAGGGAAGGAGTCTCTACCAACCACCTCTTCAGTGCCCATGTTACCCTGCAGTACTCACCCCTACAAAGAAAGTAACAGACAATTACCAAAAACAATTCGAGTTGTCGGATTGTATTATAATTATAATCAACCACTAAACACTATCTATAATTTCCTTGACTAATTAAGTTCATTGTCCAAGTTCCAATTTGTCTCGTAATAACCCTTAATGCCGCACAGAGCCTTTACCCTCAACCACCACCAATCACGGTTACTACCACACTGCCTCGACCACCCAAAACAAAGAGCCCAAGACAGGTAAAGAGACCCACATGTCTGAAAGTGTTCATATTATTAATCTACCTGCCTACACTCGCACACCACACCACCCAATTAATTAGGTTTTAATTACTTGCAGCAAGCACTGGCGATAAGACAACAAGACAACATCCTAGGAAGAACATAATTTCGTCTCATCCTCCTCCTCCTCTATCCCTGCCCCCACCCTCATCTCCTCAACTCACCGTGGGAAACCCATTTGCATCTCATTTGCATGTCGGTAATAAGTCAATTTTTCACGAGAGGCTTCTTATCCCAGAGAGGGTGTGGGGGCGGGGCGCGCTAACTCACACTGGCACCTCCTGGACGGCCGCCCCACCGCCGTTTGTTGCTTTGCTAGACCCACCCAAGCCCACCCTATATACCCAGCCCTCCTCCGGCCCACGAACGCTTCGCCATTGTCTCCTTCAAATAGACTGTTTAGTGTGTGGGGGGATTCACTTAGGGTAGAGACTTAATGGAAATTATTATTATTTTGTTATGATTATTAAATGATTCGTATGGATGAGTATTAAAGTGTGTGTGTGTGTGTGTGTGTGTGTGTGTGTGTGTGTGTGTGTGTGTGTGACCATTACCACGCCCTTACAACTTTAACCTTAGACCTTCAGCTGTACAAGTGTCATACCAGCACCTCTAAAATCCTTGACTAACACGAGTGGCACTACCGTACAGCGAGGCAGAAAGGTCTCTCCTGATGTTTAAAAAGCACAGGAAAGGTAAGCCTCTCTTATCCCAACCTCTCTGTACCGATATACTATTGTACCGGTTATATCAGTGTGGCTCTTGACAACAGCTCAAGCGGGATATCCTCAGGACACGGCTGATATCATAGCTTGGTGAACATATCATTCGCATAATCCCTACATTCTTTGTCCAGTTCTCTTTGGATTATGTTTATGGATGTAAACTCTGCAACTGCAATAAAGTTAGTAGCATTACTGTCATTATTATTACACTATTACTATTGTTATTATTAATTATTATTAACCCTATTATTATAATATTTTGTATTATAAAATTACTAAAATTACTTATCTTCAACATACTTTGTGTGTGTGTGTGTGTGTGTGTGTGTGTGTGTGTGTGTGTGTGTGTGTAAATCAGGGAGCTGCTGAAAGTTTGTGTAAATCTTCGTTACTTATTATCTTTACACTGATAATAATGAAAAGGAAAATATTACTAACGTAATTACCTGTTATCAAGATTCTTATAACTACTACTCCTACTAGGGCCTCCATCCTCCCCTAACAGCCATACCATCTCCACCATATTATTACCTAACAAACCTAATACAAAAGTATGTACCCTAGCTGAGTTAGTTAAGCCGCAGATCTATGCGGCATTCAGTGACGGTGTACGGAAATAACGTCAGGGAAAAAATCAGAAAAAATCTAAATTTTCGCTGGCAAAAAATCACAGGAAAAGTCAAATTGTATTTAAATACCATAAGTAATTAAAGTAACAAAAAGATATATAAAGTCAGTTATTGATACATGTATTCGATATCTTAATCAAAGTATAAGGTAATGAAACAATAAATAAATGTGTTAATATCTGCCATTTATTGACTCCATGACAGAGGTTGGGTTGGGTTCTGTGACTTTTTTCATGGCTTCTCAGTGACTTCCCTCGTAGTGTGTCTGCGATTATTATTGGTTTAAGGGCCGATGATCTTGTTCCCCTGAGGCAGACCTTAATAGAGAAGACAGTCGACATTTCAACCAAGCCACGACATAACTTCTGGGATGCTGCTTCTGTTCAGGCAACACCTCGGCAAATCTTGCATAAAAGCATATTGCACTTGGTCCCATCCCGCCAGAGTAGTGAAGCTGCCGTGATCCACATTCTGAATTCTCTGAGATACATCCTGTTCTTTTCGTTCTGGTTCCTCTTGTGTGCAGCCTCAAGAGAAAGGTTACGGTGACATGCGGCCATGGGTCGAATATCCTGACATCAAAGAATCCTTGAGCACTGATGTCCACACGAGCATCGTTGGATGTGATGGAAGTCCTGTGATAGAGGTTCTCACCATCCAATGGAAGGAGGGGCGGTTCCACCATGACGTCCTGGCAGATTTCCTTCAGTATATTTGCTGTTAGATCCCTTATTTCGTCATGCCTCATGCAATAACCTGATAGGTAACACCTGTAACTTTACAACACAAAGAGTATTACCCCTTCCAACACAAGAGAAACACACAAAAAAGAGTAAAACAAATTCGGAAATCCCTCCCCCCCCCCCCCCCCCATAAGTCGAGCTGAAGCTAAATCTTACTATACGTCAGATCTAAGTGAAATCTTACCTTATAAGTACAGTACCGTAGGATCAAAACAAACCTGACAGATAAGTCTTTTTCCCATTGTTACGAGTGAAATACGTCACACACACTGTAAAGGTCATCTGACAAGGGATTATTTTCTCAGCTGTTTTACGCCCGGTTAAGAGTTTTCCTGCAGTAACTGATAACGACAACTCTTCCAAAAGTTCCGGATGTTACTCTTTTTATAAACGTATATCAGTCATTTTTATAACGTGACGTATAAGATACATAACTTCAGAGCATTGTTGACATTATTATTGCTGTTGCTATTAATAAGAGTAAAAATTAAACGATAGTATAATTAAACTAGTCTATCAACATTAACAATATTATCGAAACGATCTCACATCACCACCTACAGAGAGGGAGGGAAGGAGGGGGTATACCATGAGCTGAGGTGCGTCTGGGAATGGGTAGGTTGCAAAAGGTCATCACTGGCCCACATGCATTCATATCTACTACTGATATTAGTCACCCTCGAACTTGAACACTACCTCACTTATGAGTTTAACCCTTAGAGGACGATAGTTTAACCTTTTGAGGACGATAGTTTAACCCTTAGAGGAAGATAGTTTAACCCTTAGAGGACGATAGTTTAACCCTTTTAGGACGATAGTTTAACCCTTTCAGGACGATAGCTTAACCCTTTTAGGACGATAGTTTAACCCTTTCAGGAAGATAGCTTAACCCTTTCAGGACGATAGCTTAACCCTTTCAGGACGAGTTTAACCCTTTGAGGACGATAGCTTAACCCCTTTGAGGATGATAGTTTAACCCTTTGAGGACGATATTTTAACCCTTTGATGACGATAAATTAACCCTTTGATGACGATAATTTAACCCTTTGATGACGATAGTTTAACCATTTGATGACGATAATTTAACCCTTTGGTGTCGATAGGTTAACTCTTTGATGACGATAGTTTAACCCTTTGAAGATAATTTAACCCTTTGATGACGATAATTTAACCCTTTGATAACGATAATTTAACCCTTTGATAACGATAATTTAACCCTTTGATGACGACAGATGAACCCTTTGATAACGATAATTTAACCCTTTGATAACGATAATTTAACCCTTTGATGACGATCATTTAACCGTTTAAGAACTATGCTCTAATTCTAACCCGTACATGAGGACGATAGTTTAACCCTTTGAGGACGATAGTTTAACCCATTGAGGACGATTGTTTAACCCTTTGAGGACGATAGTTTAACCCATTGAGGACGATTGTTTAACCCTTTGAGGACGATAGTTTAACCCTTTGAGGACTATGACCTAATCATTTTCGAATGGTTGAATCCTCTCCTCAAAGGAATAAATCCTCGTCCTCAATGGGTTAAACGATCGTCATGAAAGGTGACTCATTTATAGTTGGTGAATGTTTTTGTTTTATATAAAAATTAACTCAGATTAACAAGGAAGACATATTGTAATACAAAGAACAATCTGAGAAAAAATATCAAATCCCAACCCCCCGACAGAGAGAGAGAGAGAGAGAGAGAGACTATATATATATATATATATATATATTCTATGAACGTAAGGAAAAAAGAAAGGTTCTTACGAGTCAGGAGGCAGCCTTGCTTGTGGTGACGCATGAGTCTTCTTGTGGACCACTATGGTTTGGCGGAAGTGGATGTTTTGTTAGTAAATAAAAATAAGAATAGTCCTACATTTTCGCCCCCGAGGCCCCGATGTGGGTCAGTGACCTGTGCCTGGGTGGGCTAATCCCCGTAAAAAAAAATCAAATATAACAGAAAATTTTGTAAAGAGAACAAAAAACAAAACAAAAATCAACACAGCGTCATGGAAATAAATTATATATACGTATTTTTAGGGTAAGTGTTTTAGGTCCATATGTCACACGTGGCAGCTACCAAACAGGGAGGTACGACCGCCTGGGAAGATACTGGAAGCATTATGTGTTGTCTAATGGTAGACCCTGCTGCCATATGTGACCAAGTCCCAGGTTGCTGGTCTGACTTTCTGCCTCATTTACACACAATTGCAGGGTCTCAATTGTCTCTCTTACTATTGACAACACAATATATAGATATTGTTTCTCACTTTTAATTTTTTTTTCATTTTCGTATTTATGGCTCTTTATTATTATCATCATTATTATTATTATTATTATTATTATTATTATTAGTGATATTATTGTAATTATTATATTTTTATTATTTATTATAAATTTTATTTATTATTCATTATTATTATTATTACAGGTCAGTGACTTGTGCCCGGGTGGGCTAATCCCCATAAAAAAACGGATGACCTAGCAACACGGACTCAGGTATCACCACAGGAATCACAGGTAAAAACCTGTCAATTAAATACGAAAGTTGTTCGATCAACACCAACTGAAACATCACTATTCTACACATTTTACTAAATAATAAAACAGCAGTTAAGTGGAACCAAACAAAATACACTAAGACTTCTGACTATAAGTCCAGTCAGTATAGCTTATCCGAGTGACCTCCTAACATCCCCGTGTGTACTGTACAAGTGTTTATGGCTGACGTTTTTTATATTATTATCCTTTCCTATGGTTCAGAACGACTCCACACAGTAAAACGAATTTCAATGGGAAGTCTCCAAGCTAAATTCACCTAGGCAGTCCGTTGACGAGGGTGTACTATTTTATCTCATCTGGGGGTCGATGCTGGTTCAGTTTGGGAGGCCCGGAGATACTAGACTGATGGCGAAATTGAAAAATCCCAAATTCTCGAACTTAGAAAAATAAATAAATAAAATAAAATAAAGAGAACTGGAGTATATTGAATAACAAGGACAAAGATACGTATAAAATTTTACTTCTTTCCACCAGCAAGAACTGAATGTCTTATTTATAACAGATTTACTCCCATATGTATGAGTAAGAGTTACTTAGTGTTATGAAATTCTTCGTCTTCATGTCCCATAGTTTTGATTGTCCGTCTCTGCATACGTAAATCACCAGCACATCAACTCGGAAGCAAGAAGAATAATTTTCGGGTGGTTTCAAAGTTGCCATGATATTATCTTTCAAACTGTGTGTGTGTGTGTGTGTGTGTGTGTGGACCCAGAGCCTTGAAGTGACCTTAAATATGTACAAAAGTTTAAGTGGGATTGATGAAAAGTAAATTAAAGTTCACTAAGATAAAACAATAAGTTACTTTAACTTTTTGCTCTATTATTTTGCCAATTCAAATTCAAAGCCATAAAAAAACCAAGATATAAATTGAAGTTATGAGGGAATTTGGACTCTGGGTTGAACAACATTGTGAAACACACCAGTAGTGCTTTTGTCCAATAATTACACAACGTCCCGTATAAAATATAATCCTTCCTTTTCAGGGTTCACAATGTTTGAGTGAGTGTTTTTTTTTTTTTTGATACACTTGACGTATGAAATAATACTCCTGTGTTACGCTTGAGAGACCTCCTCACCCCCAGCCACCCACTCAACATCCAGGTGCAGGTAAAGTGAAGGCGTCAGAGGCTTTGGCTGGAAGGGTCCGGCTGACAGGAAAGAGCCTGTTACTCCCAGATCATGGCAGCCCAAGTCTATCACATACTGGATCATACCCCATCTTTATCATCATCTTATTCTCCTTAATGATTACTTGCCAGTGAGTACTCTCGTCTCTGTTGCTATTTAAGAGTGTGATAGCATCAGTGTAACATCACCAAAGATGCTCACTCCTAACTTTTTTACTTTATTAATCAAACACCACCATTGTCATTATGATATACAAGCAGAGTCATCACAAGATTTGAGGCCACTAGCATCAAGTGTCCCTAATGGGAGCTTAAGAGAAAGAAGGGCGAGGTAGAGACTGAAGGCGGAGGGGTCACAGAGGTCCGCCTGATGCACGCGGCCTGCAACAGTGAGTGTTGTGTTGACCACCACAGTTGGGAGTCCCCAGCTGGTAACCTGCCGCTCTCCGGGTGCTTTCCTCGTTCTCTGTGTTTGCTTCATTATTCTTGTCCCCTTAATTTCATTTACATTCTCCATTTCTCCAACAGTCTATCTGTTTCGCTCACACAATCCTTATGTCTTCCTCCCAGTTTTTGGCCAGTCTTTTTGCCTCCTCCCTCCTCTCTGTATCGTACTGTACCTCCCAGCACGTGCGCGAAAAAAAAAAAAGAAATTACGATGACGATATGAACACAAGTCGGTGTCAGTTTATTACTCCCGTGACCTACAGTGTAGTATTTTGGCTTACGCAAGTAATTAGCGGGAAAAATGTTAAACCATATTGCAGTAGCAGTGGTTCATATATATATATATATGCAAGTAAATCACTGTAGGTGCGCGTGATCTAGGTATATGCTGATAACCACCAGGAAAGAAGAAAACACGAAGTTCCCAAGCGCTTTCGTGTAATTCACACATATATATATATATATATATATATATATATATATATATATATATATATATATATATATATATCTTGATATATATATATATATATATCTTGATATATATATATATATATCTTGATAAAATAACACGGGAAAAGGGAAACAACGGAGCACCTTAGCTTTCGTCTTTATTCAAGACATCTTCATATGTGTATGTATGTGTGTGTGTGTGTGTGTGTGTGTGTAAATCCACAATACCAGATATGTAAAACAAAATTATAAGTTCTTAGTATTTTATCTTTCGAGACAAGTTAATCCAGTCTGACAGAGCTCAAACTCCTGATAAAAAACTAAGACGATGAAAACCATTCCATTTTCTTACAGTGCTTCAACTGTGCGTTCAATATATCCGACGTGCAGTGAAGCCAGGGTAGCGTACTGGGCCTGGGAGGGCGTGGCCTGGCGGGACACCTCACGACGGCGATGTGGCAACAGTGTCGTGATGGCCGGGGGCGCGTGCGGTACAGGCGGCCACGCTTGTCCAGATACACCCCGAGTCTTAATGTTGCTCGCCATTATTTAACCTTCACACGATGCTATTTTTCATTCATCTTCGGTCGCATTTCGTACATTATTGGCTTCATCCGGAGAGCGGTTTTCAGGCGAATCATTTTGAGATCCTGAACTAAGGTTAAAAATAAGGTAAGTATTAAGAGCGTGTTGCAAGGTGGCAACGTTGTCTATCTCGGCGCGGACCCTTGGTGGATTATGTGGTTTTCTAATGATCACGGTAAATTTTCTGTTGTGTGTATCCTCCCATTATCAGTGTCATTAGGAGAGTGACGAGATAAGATCTTCTTGCTGTGTCAGAATGTTGGTCCTCAGCTCACTTGAGAATGTTGGCAATGAAGCAACACATAACCAAGTGAGGACTGGCCCTGCCGCCTGCCAGCGCTCATGTAAGGTCAGTGAATCGTCGCCTGGTGATCATGCCTGGCTTGTGGCCAGTCTAGGGGTCGGAGGGGGCAGTCGTGGGACGGCGGCGAGGGAAGGGCAGTTGGGTGATTGGAAGGGACGCGCAAGTGCTGGAAGGGGGCGGCGGTTTGGGGGACGGCCAATCGCAGTAGACGGTCAGTGAATCCCAAGTGATGGTCTCAGGGAGTAAGAAAGCTAAAAAGGGAAATCGGAAGGCATGGTGTGGAGACTTACATGACATGTCTGAGTGGACAGTCGCTTGGGGGGGTTTCAAACTAGGCACTTATAAAATTGAAAAAAGCAGAAGTCTTTAGTTATGACGCTAAGGTCGGAACAGGCAATTAGCTGGCTGGTACTGTGCACGTCGGATCAAAGGATTGGAGTTGAATATGAGTTGGTTGGGTCAGTGTGTGGCTAGCCGCGTCGTGTCTCGAGGAGGGGGGGGGGCTGGGGAAACGAAGTGGGGGTCGAGGATCTGGCGGGAACCAAGTCGGCGCCCACGTGTCCATACATCACCGGGGGTAATCACAGACTCGCACCAATTAATTACTTCCCCCGCCCGGAGCGACCCGACCCGGACCTGCTGCCTTCACCGTGGGAACTGCACCAGCTGGGGGCCTCACAGCTGGTAAGAAGAGCCAGCTATGAACTTCTTCATATTAAACAGAGAACCAGTTTACGTGATGGCCCCGAAGCTGGCATGAGAAGCCAGCTGTTTCATGGGCGGCGCCCGTATCATCAGAGATGAGATGTTTGATTTAACCTTTGGCCCTCGCGCAACACAGCCATTTATAGTATCATATCATAACCGCCTACAGTCTCCACAACGCTGGTCAATGATAGACATAAATCACACGACAAACACCTCAGGCACCCGAGGCGCTGTATTGCCGAGACCAAATCAACACCCAACACCGAGTACAAGCTGCATCATGACTGCAGGCCAAGCAGTAAGTGTCGTTGGCTAATACTACGTATTAATGAGACTTCTTTTCCCCTATAACTAACTTCCACAAGATTAAAAAAAAAAACGGATGAGGGATGAAGTTGACATGGGTAGGAATGTAGCCCCTAATGGCGGGTGCTGTGTGATAAGAGGAAGGATGAATGCCACGTCGAAAGAAGAATGACAGCAACAGTTTCGTGGATGCGGCTTCAACCAAGGTACGCCAGCCAAAGTGTAGACTCGGGGCGCGGAACGGTGGGTATGCGAGGCTGCTGAGGGCGCGTGACGGTCAGGGCGCGCCACCAGATCTCCATTGATAATAGCAGCGCCTCCCCCGGCTGTTGTTGGTGGCGCTGCTTCTCCTCCTGCTGGGACACCTGCCCCCCCTTCCTTGGGCTCACGTGCTCCTGAGGATGGTGTGGATCGCGCCCATAGAATATTCAGCAGTACGTCATCTGCCAAGTAGTATCCAGGCTCATGATGCAAGGCTGTTGTTTGTTTATTAATCATATATGCAAGTCATTCATCTGGGAGGTGACCACGACGTTCAAAATCTGAACTCACAAGAACCATTCAACACCAACTAGGACTGTAAGATAACGATTTTATACATCTTTCTACAGCTTACAGGTGACTACTATACGACCAGGT
This sequence comes from Homarus gammarus, assembly GCA_958450375.1. Lineage (NCBI taxonomy): Eukaryota > Metazoa > Arthropoda > Malacostraca > Decapoda > Nephropidae > Homarus > Homarus gammarus. The sequence goes on from CAUDMG010002463.1 coordinate 1,098,000, forward strand.
TAATGAATTATAATGATTACACAGATTACACAATAAAGACTAAATGGACAGAATAAAATGGGTTTCTCTTTTTTCCTTATAATATACTCTCCACTTATTAAGGGAAATATCTTTGAACAAAAGAAAATATGCCAAAGATTACTTTCATAATCTTTAAAGGTTGATAAAAGAGGATCGTATAATCCACAACTTTATTGCATCATAAAGAAATCAATTCGTCTGGGGTAACAAACACAACAAAGGATAAACAACCAAAACCGTGGAGGGGCCCCGAGACACCCTGGCGAGGCGCCTCAACCCTGCACACTGAAGTTGCTTCGAGCAGTTGATCGCAAGAGAGATTTTGGGAAACCTGGGCCATAATTTACGCACTAGTGCTGTTAGAATGCAGCATATCACACTCTTGCAACATGGTCCACAGCCAGGAAGCTTTAAGCCTGAAACTGGTCCTTACACCACTATAACGAAAAACACTGTGATCGTCCCAGTGGCCATAATTCACGCTTTGTTGGTGTCGGCCGGTGGGTTGCACTAGTGTGATCGTGGGGACCTTCAGTGGATGTTCGGGAGGTGCTCGTAGCAGCGCCAGTAAAGTGTTCACACGGGAGGTTCTACCTGAGTGGATGGCTGCCCTCTTCTTTTTAAGGAGCAACACTGATATTTCCCCATAAATCTGATGTGTTGTAATACGAACGAGCTCACTCCTAAATAAGAAGGACAACAAAGAGATAATTGAACGGCCGGAGAAAGGCTTACGTTTGGCGGAGAACGTTGAACTTAAACTCGGCACAGATACAGCCTTTCTAGGTTGACAGGATTTCCACCGTTTGACGACGTTCTTAAACTAATTTCCCAGCCTCTCTTTATTACTCCATATACTACATTCAACGAACTTATTTTAATACCATTTAAGGAAATAATTCGTTTGTAACACTATAACTGGGTCGAGATAAAAACACTATACCTAAACAAAGTATTGAGTGATGTCCTGCACAGACATACTGGGCCTAAAGCACTCTGTTCATGTGACGCATCGGGTTGTTTCTCGGCGCTTTAAATTGAACCTTCATGTAATAAGAGTAGACGTGTACCTGAGATGCCATTCCCCGCGCGGTACACCTGACTTAACAGACCTGGGCCATGTTTTTTTTTTTTTTAAGTTGCAGGTTATTTACTGATATTAACCACTCGAGTTACAGGTGACTTACTAACAGATATAATGCGCCTTTTAATGATATCAGAGAGTTGTTGTAATCGGATTAAGATAAAATTCAAGAATGCAATCATACCATATGCAAATTATCTGTTCAGCACTGTTATATATATTCTGGACATCATCACTACACACACTGCTACGGCCTTAAGAGTGATTATCCCAAGCAAGTGAATTTTAATGTATCTTACTGTCTTAAGTTTGAAGTGTATGTGCAGTGGTATTTCAATATGTTAAAATAACCATATTCTCTGGAAAATAATTGCATTATATTATTATTGTGTAGTAATTTTTCTTAACCCAATATTACAGTGCAAACAAGTGAACTCTACGACGAAATAAAAATACAAAAATCTTGCATACATGAATCTTTATATATTCTCTGGTCCATCTGGGATGCACGTGAAGTCTGACCTCAAGTTTCATATTTCCTCGCACACCAGTAAAGACTACAGTCCAAATCGATTTTAGCGTGATGGCGGGGAGGCGATAACATCGGGAGCGCCGCGGCCTGCTGTAATCACCATTGCCCCTCGCCCTCATCAAAGACTCGAAATTAGGAACTGGTTCGTGGCCAACTTCAGGTAAACTCACTTCAACGATTATTTACCTCATATTCGTTGGGAAGTGAGTTGTTTATTTCGTATATCACCAACCAGTACTGTTACTAGACGTAAGCCTCTCGGATATGGCGTCAGTGCTCCTAATACAAATCACTAAAATTGTTGAATGTAGTTTAGAAATCTAATCAGGCACTAAGACAAGACTGCATATATAGAGAAGCCAGCAAACTTTCACAGCACCACGCTGGATACTTTTTGCTTCATCCTGCTAACAAACTTGAGTGGGACGGAGGCAGGTACGTGCAGACTTAGAGACGGATGGATAGCTGCAAATCAATATTCCCACCTGCATACGCAGAGCAGGTTTAAAGATATTGTTGGAGGGCGAGACGAGGTGTGCGCAGCTCACGAGGTGGGCGGGGCGTGGGAGGCAACACACTCCTTCATGTTTCCTCATTTACTTGGTTAAATTTAATTCTTCTGTGGGCGCCTCACCAGTTACTACAAACATTACTTGACGTACCACTGTCAGGGTCGATTTCTTGTTGTTTTATTCAGCAAGCACTTTGATATACTTCGTATAATATACTTGTCCTCACTATAACCCAGACATATTATTATGTCTGGGATACCTAACAGGCATTATTCCTACAACAGCTATTACACATATTATTAAACATTACACGGGAAACGTACATATTTTACCTCAACTTGTAAATAAGACACCCACGTTACTGGCGCCTTTAGTGACTCATAATGTCCAACGCAATGGTTTGGTTCAGTCTAGCTTGGTCAAACAGGGAGGTACTACCGCCTGGGAAGAGATAGGAAGCATAATGTGTTGTCTAATGGTAGACTTTGCTGTCATATGGCATCACGAAAATTTTGACCAAGTCCTAGGTTGTTGATGTGACTTTCTGCCTCATTTACACACAATTGCAGGGTCTCAATTGTTTCTCTTACCATTGATAACACAACATATATAACCTTTCTCACTTTGGACTTTTTTTTTTCATTTTTTATATCTTTATGGTTCTTTATTATTATTATTATTACATTTTCGCCCTCCAGGCCCCGATGTGGGTCAGTGACCTGTGCCCGGGTGGGCTAATCCCGTAAAATAATAATAATAATAATAATAATAAATAAAAACCAGGGACATGAACCTCCCACCGCCAATCACTACCTTAAAAAAAATGCCATTAACAAATACATCCAAGATACGTTACTCTGGATTATATGTTTTAGTAATCAAGCTAATGAAGCCATAACAAATAATTAATTGGCCGTCCTGTGATTAAATGGATAATACAGGGTGTCCATAAATGATTACCCTACAAACAGCATGCTCTCAGGTTTTAATCAGGATAATCATTTATGGACACCCTGTATATTAATCCATTTAATCTCAGGACGGCCAGATTATTTTGATAGCAACACATACATCTCACATAATAAATAATATCCCGGCACTACAAGACTAATAAGTGTGACGATAAAAAAAATAAATAAATAAAAAATAAATAATAATAATAATAATAATAATAATAAAAATTAAATAAAATGTCCAATGGCTCCCTTCAGCCCACACAGATGTATCACCAACAGAGACACATTCACTGCCCCCCCCCCCCCCCAACACGACACACTACTCGCTATTAATCATCAGTCCTTACCACAATAATTATCTCTGTATTTAAAACACCCTGAACGTATCCCATGTACAATTTCTATCCAATTTGGCTTTTTTTTTTACATGGGGAAACTCATAAACAAACAAACAAGCAACAAACTCTAATCACCAGGACGATAGTTTCGAATATGGTAACGTTAACTACCAACATCAATGCATGGTACCAATAATAATACAATAATACGTTTATCAGCGGAGATTATCATCAATATACAATCTTCGTCATACAGTCATCAATCAATGGTGTCACAAACGCATCATTTATCAACGCATTAACTTGTCCGGACACACACACACACCCCATCCAGCCACAAACACGGACAAAACACAGACAATATGTGCCGAGGTAAGCAGGACGACCAGGAAATATCCCCACCAACTCATCCATGATTATGTATGAGCCATAACTCACGCTAAGAGTGAGTCAAGTAGTGGCCAGAGTGAGTACATTAACTGCCCACCACTAACACCAATGGGCCCGGGCTGTAGCTAGTGAGTGAGCCCGTGGGATGAGTTACCTCCGAGATGAGATCACTGATAACCTGAATGTTAATGAGTAAGGTGTGACTTTGGTGAAGGGTTGCCAGACTCCCCCTCCTTCGTCTTCCTATGCCACCACACACACACAAGAGCATCATATCTCTCCTACATATACACTTGCTGACCTATACCGACCACCTGCACCTTTAAGACCAATATAAACAATCATCCTTTACACACTTCGTATTAATGGTCAAGTTATATCAAGACGTTTAATCGCATTTAGCATCCCAGGTGAAGTGGGCTGTATAGACGGCGAGAACTCCCAAGGCTACCAGATCAGCATTCGTAATAGGTTATGGTAGCGCTGTAGGCGGCCTAGATCTCACTTGCCATGCTCAACGCGCCTTATCGCCTCAGCTCATCAGGGAAGCATACATCACAGATAAAAAAAACAATAGTCCCTCTGAACCCTAGCTAAGTGGGTTTAGAGTCCACTGTATATCGATATAAACAGACGTCCTTATAAAGGGTTGGAGTACTGTATTAAGATGTTGCCCCGTTCTGATAAACATCTGTATTTTTACTCAAGAGAAGTTACAGAGACACTCATCGGTACACAGAACACGTCTTGTAAGGAGTTGGTTTTTATTTCTACTTCATCTAATTGGGTTATTTGAGGTCGTATCAGTAACTCAAACTCGGCGGCACGATATTGTTTTGGGATTGTGAGTGAATGTTTGTGTTGAGATGGTATTTATAGAATATCTGAACCTGAAACTTGTACAAAAAAAATAAAGTGAGGTTGGCAGTGGGAAGGGGTGAGGGTGTATAAGTATCTCAACATACCTGATTAGTTGTACCTAGACACACTAACAAAGTTCTCTCAACAACAACATCACATACGCAGGCACTAAAACAAGTATGGTACCACCTCTAAAGCCTTGATAATTATGACCCTTTTAATGAATAGAACAAGAAAGTAACACACACACACACACTATACCCGCGCGGGGGACCATCAGTGGTAAGGTAGTTCGTAGGCGGGGAGAGTAAGCACCTGTCACCTAAATCTCTCTTAGGTGACCGCTGCAGCGATAAACATGGCACCCGGACAATATCTCGGTGAAACTATGGGCACGCAACCTCTAAGCTCCTCTCTTTATCTCCAATAATTGTTTAAACTTCACACAGTTCGGCAAGTCTTTGTTGCTGTTGTTTTATGAACGTGAAGTTGTACTGTAGTTTCTGTGGGAGCAATGGTGACTAAAGTTGTAATAATTTATATTTTTGTTTAATATCGGAATTTAATAAATACATGTGAGGGATATTAATTATTTACATATTAAGGGAAAAGTGGAAGTTATTTAACGAGAAGTGGGTTTTGATAATGAGACATGAGAAGCGGAATTCACTTCACTTAATGCGTCGTATTCACTAATGAGACGCTCGAGTCACGTGCGGTTAACTTAATGAGATGTGAAGTTCACTTAATGAGGATCGATAATGACGAGAAGCGCAACTCACTTACTGAACAACAAGCGTTATTCATAAGACACTGTGATACATATCTATTCTTTTGGATAAATAAAATTTGGTTTTCAAATTGGAATATAGAATTACAGCATAGTGCCCTGCCTTACAATGAAGCATCAACTAGATCCGGGAACCACATTGAAGCCTTGACCGAGCAATGTGCGGAGAAAAGTCTGAAGGTGAGGGAGTAACGCCCATTCCTTCACGAGGAACCTCAAGTAACAAGCAGGAGCTAACAGACACAGGAGCAGACAGACGGCATGGAATACAATACACGTCAGCCCAGTAAAGACTGATGATGCCTGGGACACGTGACAGTCCACCGTCAAGGTCGAATTACACTTTTAAAACGCCTTCTTCTTCACTGGCTGCCGCTTTGTGTTGTCCACTAGAGTTCAAGGAAAAGTGCGGGACATACTGGAGATATTACCGAACCTGTACTAATGCAGGCAATTACTAAATAGCTACTAAATATAGTTTCTGGCATAAATTTAAATGTCCTCTCGTGTGTGTGTGTGTGGGGCTCGATAATAGCCTAAGGACTATAGGCTTATTATACCAGTTAATTAAATTGTTTCTAAAGTGCATCTCACTGTCCTACTCTATAATTACATTACATAATTGTTATTGACTTGTTACCACCGAGTTGAACAATTACAGGAGCCTCAGGCTGTCGGCTGACGAGGCTTCAGGAGCCTTTAAGCCTTATACTCCTATCTCTTTCTTCTACGTCTTCGGTCTTCTGGCTCACCTGCCTTTAGGCCCTCTTTGCGTGTAGACGAAAAGGTGAATTTGTTGGCGTGAGATTCAAGAACCTGTCACTCGATGCAGAGAAACTCCCCCAGGTATAACATACCTTTACCTGTTGTCATTTGTACCTAAAGCCACAACACTGATTTTAAATTGAATCTCGATGGGAAAAAAATAATCAACATCTTTACAAAAAATCCCAATAGCAAGTTATTTGTTTTTATTCACTTTTCTCTAAACAGACAGATACTTTAGACAAAGCTTAAAGGCAGATTGATAAATGAATAAATAATGAACGGGATTTATTAGTGTTATTCCAAAGGTAAAGTAAGTTAATCTCCATAGATCATTAGAGCAGCCTGAATGAGAACAAAGGAACCACAACATCTAAAAATCTCATCAGAAATCCTTTGTCATTTGTCTGTGTTCTCGCGTTCTTTCTCACACACACACACACTTTACAATACAAATAAATAAATAGACAGCCAGCCAGACACACAGACAATTGGACAGACAAAAGGACGAACCGAGACCTACATGTACCTTAAGGATCTCCTCACTTCCTCGATCCAACAATTGTAAGTAGTTTCATCATGATAAACCGTGAGAGTGGCCTTGGACAGTATGTTGACACGAGAGTAGTGCAGGCCTGGTGGTGGTGATGGAGGTGGTGGTGGGCTGTGTGGGTGGTGGTGGTGGGTTGTGTGGACGGTAGTGGTGATAAGTTGTGTGGGTCGTAGTGGTGATGGGTTGTGTGGACGGTAGTGGTGATGGCTTGTGTGGGTCGTAGTGGTGGTGGGTTGTGTGGGTCGTAGTGGTGGTGGGTTGTGTGGGTCGTAGTTATGAGTGCCGTGGTGGCGGTGACCTAAGTGGGGCTCATGGTGAAGGTAAGGTCCTAATAATCTGCCGTGGTGTGAGGGTGAGAATGCATGTAAATGATGAACATTTTCCGTGTAAACTTGTCTATAAAATCCTGTTCCCTGAGAGAGATTTTGCACGTCATCCTCTCTCTCTCTTCAGTGAGATACTACATAACTATACGACTGACTTAAAGATTACCGCCTCAAGTTAACATCAGCTGAGTGCATTAAATCATAATGTTGGATAAATATTTGATGTGATATAATATTAAAGAACAAATCTTTCATGTACAGTGTATATATATAATAACGTTCACACCTTTTTACACAGGAAAAATGTTTAAATATTCTAGAATAAATTAAGTACTGCAATAGTACATTTTATATAAAAAAATAGATAAAACAATATATCACTGATCTTCCACCAGAACAATATAACTCATCAAAGTTTCGTTGCGTTATACTACAGTAAATTTCTTATATGATGTTGGTTATGGTCGCTGAGTGTTCCCTAAGCTTTATTTCTTACATTTAGATCTTTTCTGATTGTCCAAATTTATTGTACATAAGTTGCGTCTTCTTTGAGGTGGAGTTTCCGCATTGAACTCCAGTACACAAAATACTGGGCTGGGAATTCTGTCAGAGGGTTGTGATGGCGTGCTCGTTGCCTCTACGGTGGTGCCCTTCACCTCCCCGTGGCATACATGGACAGAAACCCACCCAAGGAAATCTTTAAACAATAATTAATACCATATTCCTTACACTCAGTGTCAGACCTGACAACTTTTAACAATATCTAATAGCTACACGCACGAAGGCCATATTATTCAAGAGTTTAACATTTGGGTGCAGCTTAAGATAAAAACATAATTAGGAGCTCCCCACGCCATGCACAGAACACATGACTAACGTAGCCACAATAACTACCTCGTGTTGTTCATTACTATTAGTGAAGCCCTTCATTTAGGGAAGAGGAACACTCTTACAATTTCAGACATGGGTGTTGACGTTAATGAAGCTTTATGTACGTAACGTGCTACAACAAGAGTCGAATTCATCTCGTCACAGAAGCATTCCTCGCCTTTTGCCGTATTACTTCCTCACAACCGGATGTACATTCTTTCTGGCAGGCGTGGGCGCCGGAAGGCAGCGGCGGGTGTATTCCCACTCCTACATGGGCCATAGTGTACGTCTTGCCAGAGCTATCAGGGAGCGTCAGTACTGGCTCATTAGTCACAGGTACGCAGCAGGGGTTGTGCAGACACGCCCTAGACACCACTCTGTCTTCTTCTTGTCTCTTCCAACTTTTTTTAAGCGTCTTGTATAGATTATTGTTGTGTTGTTTCAGTGATTTTCATCAATTATTTTAATGGCGTGGTTTTGTTGATCAAGGATGTTGTTGGTGTCTTCTAGGCCTTTGTTCTCCCCTCACAACATTGGTTACGTGTTAAAAGTCTCTTTGTTTATATATAATTTTCCTTACATTTGTGTTCAGGATTTCCGTGATGGTTTTTGCTGTAGTGAGGTACGAAAGAAATTATGTTTGTTCCCCGGCGAGTTTTTCCTTTCTTGATTATCAACTCCCGCCTGGTGAGCGAAGGAGGGATAATAATTGCTTTTTGTCTGTGTGCATCTACCTGTCTATCTCTGAACAAAGTATCTGGATATAGATTTGACGAACTTCTTTGAGTTATCAGGGAAGCTCGGTGATGACCGGAAAGACTTGTGTAAATGTTTGAAGTCTGGGCGAGAGAGAGAACCCAACACTGCAGTGACCTAATATAAGGTCTATAATAAAACTTGGGAAATAGATTTGTCTTCTGTCACTTTTAATGTTATTGAAAGTATTTTAGAGGTTGGGTTCAAGGTCTCTCATCTCAAAAATAGGCTCTGCAATATTAATGAAAACTTGACAACTGGGTCGAGAAGTGACCAAGAACACCAATGGTCTAACCTTATGAAAAGTCGATAGTGTCTGTGTCTATGATCATCTCAGACAACGGCGGCAGATTTTGATATAAAGTAAAATGGATCGCAAGTTATACAACGATGAACAATTCATAAGAACGTAAGAACATAAGAACATTCATCCGTGATTGCAATCTGGAATACATAATAAGTATGCTTCTCGTTATACTTACAACAAATGAACAACAGGCATGAACTAACATCTTAAGTAAGTGCATGACATCCTCGCAAAATGCAAATGTAACAGAAGTCTAAATGCACCAGTATTTTATTAAAGAATTCACATTGACTCCAAATAAATAAAGACGTATTGCTCTGTTTAAGGTACCTACAGGATGTTAATAAAGTCCCTTGATGTTTGTATTTACATTATCCTCTGATAAAATTACACGTGAAAACACCACTAGATACATACATACACATACATACATACATACATACACACACAACTTGTATTTCTCGCAAGTCCGCTATTCTGGATGTGTAATTTTCTCAACCGACTCTACACACAAATATCAAGGAACTTTGTAAACACCCTCAGCAAGCACAGTATATAACAAACAACGTCTCCCGCCCTGATGACGTGCGAGGCTTATCTTAACCTGAGCTGCTTGCCCCATTAGTGTTATCAGAGGAAGTGGAAGTGATTTAAGATAATCGGGAAAACATTCGAACTTTATGTAAATCTCAGATCGTGCATTTTTTTATTAAGCTTCCGGCTGTTATCTGATGAGGGATTTTGTTTACACAGCCGCTAAATGGCGGTTGTTTCTAAGTGCACAGTATTTTTTTTTAGTATACTGCAATATAACTTCTATAAATGTGCGGCGGGTGAGTGACACTGAGCTCACCTCCAGCTCTGAATGGACACCTAATTTTTCATTTAGGGAAGTGATGGTGGAGTACCGGCTTGTGTACCAGTAAAATTCTTATTAAATTTCGTTCCTCCGTTTGGTAATATTTACAAATCTATTATTATCAGCGAAACAAAATAAGAATAGTCTACGATATAATACTACTGTCATGTGAGCTGTTGCCTGAATGTACACAAGTTATCGACAGTGCCTTGACTCGTTGATGGAATGGAGACCTTACGATCTTACCAATAAAAAGATTAACGTAGAAGTCAAGTCAAAAATAACATTGTGAGATAAAAATTCCTTAAACATTTCTTCGTCTATAGTTACTACTATTTTAAAAGTGATATTGACTGATTTGATGTTGGAAATATAACTACGCATTCATTCTAAAAGTATTAAAAGCGATGTTATAGCCTGTCGTACATTAATAACCCAGCTCCCACACACACATGGATGTATTACGTGGCATAGGTGTATATCTACGAATCTCTTCCGACGACTCAAGAATGTTTCTCATTATAAAATACATCAACCGTCTGTCTGTCTCTTACCGTCAACTTGAGCTTAAGATTTCAAGTAGCTCTGGGAAAGATAACGGTTACCAAAGAGATAAAATGACACCAGCGATTACCGTCACATCTCCCCTGAAGACGCCTGAGTGGAGATAGTGCATGACCCCCCCCCCCCCCCCACCAGGTTATCCACACCTCTCCACCCAAATTTCCGCTATCTTCAAAACTGTCGAAATACCTACAAAAAAAAAAAAAAAAAAAAAACACCCGGAAACCGGTATATAGAAGTGTAATAATAATAATAATAATAATTAACGGTTTATTGAAAGAGCTTGGCAGCCAGAAGGCTGAAAATATACAGTTACATATCTGGGGAATGGGTTTCAAATTACAAATGATATACAAATAACATAAGTGATACAAATATGATATATAATAACTAGATGGGGAAAAGCTCAAACTACAGGGCATTTCAACATAGTGACAGTGCAAGAAGTAGTATTTACTGGGAGTGAATTCACTGGTTTATTACAAGTTATTGATAATTTTTACAATGGTTGGGACTGGGCTGTTCTTATAGCGATCAGTTCGTGCACGTATGGGGTGGATGCGGTTGTGGTGTCGAACAGCAATTCTCGGGCTAGGGATCTCAGGTGGTAGTAGGAGCTGGTGTCGAGGTGTGTGTGTGAAGACGCTCATGTGCTCGTAGGTGTAGGAAAGGAGCACACGAGTGAAGTACCATAACAGCAGCCTTTCCCGTGTGTTCTCTGGTCGTATCTTAAAGTGGCTCGTGAGTCATCGTGTGTGAGCCCCCCCCCCCCCCCCTCCCACTCACTAGTGATAAAAGTCGCCCCATCTTACCTGACGTTATTATTGACTTTCCTAAACACCTAAATCCCACAGTTATCATATTTAAATTATATAAACAGTATGGTGTGTTCAAGACATTACATTATTTAAGCGAGACAATGTTAGTTTAATAGCAGGTGGGTGTTGATGATACTGTGTGGTGACCAGCCGCCTCCACTCAGCGGACGGCGGCACCTGGCACTCCAGTCTTATCGCCCTCACCTCATCATTACCAGACTGCCGTGGTCACTCCCCCGCCCCCTCCTGACTGTCGCGACCTTCAAAGACACTAAGTACCATCTACTGTACAGTCTCACTAGTACTGAAATATAAGTACATTGCTAACTTAACGAGTCAATGGTTAATATTCCCTAAACACTTAGCAATGTGGGACTTTGTGAGACCAATACGAAGATACGGTTAGTGATCGCTGCCATTCACTAAAAATCACGTCAGGGTAAGAATTAACACTGTAATACAATGAAAAATCTGTGTACGGAATGTTAAAGTCCGAATCCTTCCCCACCTGTACATGACCCTGCAAATAGACGTCTGATTTTACCAAAAGTGTCAGAGGGATGTTGTCCGCGGTTATACATCAGATTAAAATCGTGCTGGTATGTGTCAAGTTGTTAATGTTTCAAACGTTAGTGTCCTCTTGAGTAATTTATTTCTGTGTGCGTCTTCACATTCTTCAGTCCATAAATAACAACAAACACAATGAAAGAAAACCTAGGAACGAGTCATCGGTCGGTACCTTTGTGATCGTCAGGTCAACATGCCGTAATATTCGTTTATCACAGAATGCGGAGGCGGTCTGGTATCAACCATGCGTCACGCAGCTGTGGCGGGGATCGACTGTAAAGATTATGCAACTGCGTCAGCTGTAGTTAAATAACTCTGGTTCACGGGTAAACCAAAACACAGTCTTGAATCAGTCTTCTCTTTCTTTCCTTCCCATTAGTTTTATCCCATCCTAATCAAGATCCTACCAAAAGCAATATTACTACCTATTTTCATAAAGGTGGGGTGGGGGAGGGGAGGAATATTTGCTTGCCAAGCTTATTTGACTACCGACAGAACAAAAAGTAAAAGACCCAGAGACACATAGACGACTGGGGGGAAGTCTTCTCGTCGAATATTCCCATCGTCTTCACTTTTAAGATGAAAACCTTTGTGATCCGACAGAACCTTAAAAAATACGACCCAACATCCTAAAGACGATCTAAGAATCTCCCTCGTTCCCTAGTATTGGAAATCTACTTAACTTGCGTCTCGTCCGTTGCCTCGTCTAACGTACAAAAATGACGTAACAAAAAGAAACAGGACGAAAAAACACGACTAGACAAGGACAGGATATACGATTCCTTTATTACGATACTATGCAGTGTCCATCTGGGTTCATGAATTCCCGCTACACCAAAACTTTCCCCACTACGTCGTAAGGAAGCTGTCAGGACGCATTAGGAGTCACATGGTATGCAGTAAAACACGTAGGCAATTAAAGGGTTGGCTCTAAGAAATTGAACTCGATAGAGAAAAAGAGAAAAGCAAACTATATGTCTCCTCCCCCACCCTTTCCATCTTTCCTTCCTACCTCCTCTCCCACCTTCGCCCCTTCCATTACACACTACACAAGGGCAGTATATTCAGTACTAGTGAAGTTAGGTTCTATATATTTCTGGTCAGATAAACGATGTCAGTACAGAATAATGCACACACACACACACACACACACTGCTCACCACATGTAAACCAAACAACCACTAATGGCCCCCACAAGTAGCACCCACTCGACACAACCACTATCAGAAGCCCAGAGCAAAGTGAGTGGGGGAGGAGTAGTAGTGAGGGGGAGGAGTAGTGCGGGGAGTAGTAGTAGTGCGGGGAGGAAGGGGGGATCCCTTATCAAGTGAACCAAACAATACAGAGGAAGGTATATATATATACAGTATATATATATATATATATATATATATATATATATATATATATATATATATATATATAAAAAAAGAAAATTTCAATGAAAACTTGGAGGAAGAGGAGGAATTATACAGGGTGCAGTGTCGTAGGTTCAAGGACATCAAGAGACGATCTATATCAGTGGTACAAACACTATCACAGGATACAGTAGTCGTATGCATACAGACTTAAAACCTGACATAAATGGTTGTCTAATAGCACTAGACATATAGCTATTTAATAATATATTTAGTATAAAGGTTCATTAATGTCTTATGTATGCCCCCAGCATCCCACCTCATCTGAAGTTTCTGTTTTCCACGCGAGTTAGATTTGTGACGTCACTAAGCAAGAAGCGGAGGAAATCTAGAACATCCGAGTGATAGGTCATACGTGAAGAGGGATTAATAAACACACACAAAAGCTAAAAAAAAAAATTAATCTACTAGTTTAAGGGAAAAACAATAGGGTGTTACGTTTTTCACTGACGTCTCGCCACTAAACGGCTTTCGTAATTCGGAATGTAAGCGTAAATCCACGAAAGAAAAACGGGTTACACTAGTATTCAAATTTCAACGGATAAAAGCTTGAGTAGTATAATTCAACTTGTCCTGTATTGGATGGAAACAATGATTTAAACACCAGTCACAAACAACATTATATGTCTAAACATACATACACACAGACGTAGGATACAGCAATGGTGTTTTGCGATATGGACGCGCCAGTGCTGCTCGTATCAATGGTGTGACCTAAATTTACAGCGGTGCCCCCCACCCAACAACGGAAATGTTATCTTAGTTCTCCCGAAGCTTTTGTTCAAACCCTCACCTTTATCTTTGCTGTCTTAAACCATTATCTGAACCCACCCACCACCCCCCCCCCCCCGCTACCCCCACAAATTTCTCATTATAGTTTCGCATTCTCTCTTATTCTTGTTTCTGAGTGTTATTTTCTTCGTTATTCCTATCCTTTTATCATTATTTGTCCTTCTCTTCTTTTTTTTTAACTCTCCTTTGATTTTCTACAGCTATCAACCTGTTTATAAATAACTTAAAGAGGCTGACAAGTTATATAACACTAACGGGATCTAAAATTTATGAGGAAGGGACGGTGTGATTTGTTCCTTCCACCAACACCGCGCCACAGTTCCTTTCACCAACACCGCGCCACAGTCTCTTTCACCAACACCGCGCCACAGTTCCTTTCACCAACACCGCGCCACAGTTCCTTTCACCAACACCGCGCCACAGTCTCTTTCACCAACACCGGGCCACAGTCTCTTTCACCAACACCGCGCCACAGTCTCTTTCACCAACACCGCGCCACAGTTCCTTTCACCAACACCGCGCCACAATCTCTTTCACCAACACCGCTAAAAGCCTTAGAGTAGTTAAGAAAGGAAAGAGGGAGATCAGCTTTGGCCAGAATATAATAGTGGGCGGTAACACCTGGGGGGATGAAGGAAGGAAGGATGAGATGGAAGGAAGGATGAGGAGGAAGGAAGAATATGAAGGAAAGAAGGATGAGGAAGGAAGGAAGGATGAGAAGGAAGGATGAGGAGGAAGGATGAGACGGAAGGATGAGGAGGAAAGAAGGAAGGATGAGGAGGAAGGAAGAATATGAAGGAAGGGAGGATGAGGAAGGAAGGGAGGATGAGGAAGGAAGGATGAGAAGGATGAGGAGGAAAGAAGGAACCATGCGGAAGGAAGGAGGGATGAGGTGGAAGGAAAGCCAGGGAAATAGTGAAGACCTGAGTAATACTTCTGGGAGTTGATGGCTGTACTGTACAGTATAGGTATTAAGACGATGCCAGGGGGTGGAAGGGCGAGTAAGAAGATTATTAAAAACATCGTATAAAATAATTTGAAGGTTATACTTTTGGAAACACTGAAAAAACACATGTACTGTAGACATCGTGTAGGAAAACAGTTTAAAATGAAAGAGAAAAATTATCTTAAGCTCGGTAAAACGGGACCTGTAGATTTGCTCTGATTAATAAAAAAAAAAAATCCAAACTGACAGCATCATCATTTCCTTTCTAATTGCGAAACGACAAAATGGTGATTTTATTTATGTCAAAGGGTGCATGGTAAATCCTGTGTATCTAATATACTATAGAACTAGACATGTGTCTGTCTGTCTGTTTGTATGTGTGTCTGTTCTGGGCAGCCGAAACGGCACAATCGTTTTTCATCAAACTTAGTGGAAAATTCGCAAAAAATTCGTTGAGTAGAACAAACCTGGTCCCATATCGATGGTTTCTTTAGGAAGCCATTACATAACCATTTTATTTACGCTGGAAAACGATGCAAGTCTACGGACTTGGCGCACCCTCATTCGCTGCACGCTGTCAGCCCACGATTGCAGTTATCGTACGGCTCCCTCCTCCTCCCCCCCACTTTTTTCTTAGCCTACTTTTTTTTTAATGTTGTTTGGATTAGTAAAGGAAGGAAGATGAGTAAATAGAAGAATAAAGAAGGGGAAACAGAAAATGGTTAGAGATACAGGTGGGGGGAGCTGAGTTTCATCATGATTCTGGATGCGCAGTTTCAACGTTACCAGACGACCTTACAGCTACAGTGTATACATACTCCTGTGGGTGACTGTACATGGAAAAGGAGAAGAGATAAAAAGATAATAACAGGAATGCATGGAGAAGATGGCTACAATAGACACAGGGTGAATATAGACAGTGAAACAGACAGGAGATTGACAAAAATAGACAGATTCATTCATGCACAAAAAGACAATATGACAACTAGCATGACAGACAGACAGCTGGTTCACATTAGACAAACAGGCAGACACATGCCAACAACGGATAAGACAGACAGATTTGACGACACAAAGAGTACAGACGGGCTCACAGTAAAACACCACACAGACGAACAGACAATTGGGATGGCAATAGACAGGACGGATAGACTTGAGACAGATTAGAAGGCACTTATAAAGAATAACACCAGATTGACCATAGCGGCATCAGTGAGGGTAGCTGGTCTTACATCCACCAGCAAATAATAAGACGCGTTGAAAACTAACACCCTCGGGCGGAAAGAACATCCATGGTCGGTCAGTCATGTGAGATGGGCCTAAAACTGACTAACGTAGATGATGACTATGATGACTTAACACAGGTGATGACTTAAGCAGATGGTGACTAATCTAACCAGAATCAAGGTCACTTCTCTTCATAATAAAATATTTCTCGGAATGATCATCAGTGATTCATAATATATATTTTTTTATGATTTTAACCTCTCCTTATGGCGAATATATTTCTTTAACTATTTATTCTAACCTTTATTCTATTCCTTCCTATAGTATACTAGATACTTACAGTACCTAATAACCACGACCATGATTATAACAATCACGACCATGATTATAACAACCAAGGACCATGATTATAACAACCACGACTATGATCATAACTACGACTATGATTATAACAACCACGACCATTATTATAACAGCCACGACCATCTGGAAAACGATGTCGCTGTACGCTGTCAGCTGGACGGCGGTTTCCCGCTAGCCAAGCACGAGCGTTCCAACTTTCACGCCTCAGTAAACTGTACCACCGGACTCGCCACCGGGCACGAAGGGCCCACGATCACTTGTTGTAGAGCTATAGGGTTGGATGGCGGCCGTTATTTAGGCGCACACACACACATGAGAGGTGAGACAAGTGTGTGTTTAGGTATGAATAATGTGTGGATATGGATGCTGTGTGGATGCATGGATGTAGATAATGTTTACATGTGTGTGTGTGTTTGTGGATATATGTACACACGAATGTTATGTAAGTGTGAACACTACCTAGAAGTAAATAAGACAAGGGAGTGAGTAATTCATAAACACATGAGAAACACAATGCATAACCTAACCTATAACCAAACAAAATCTAACCAAACCGTAATCAAATATATCCAACACAAATCAAAAATACATTCTCATAATTCCGCCATTCCTCGAACCAACAACTGACACCACCAAGACGACTCTACCACCACCATCAGCCAACCTATACCAACCATCACTATTTATCTGCCAGTCTCGTGAAGGCTGAGTACTGATGATGATGATGATGATGATGATGATGAGGAGGAGGAGGAGGAAGGGGCAATTGGCACAAAGGGAAGGAGGTGGGATGGGAGGGGAGAGGTATAGGTAGGGAGGGGGAATGAGAGGAGAGAAGTAGGATAAGGAGTGAAGGAGGGGTAGAGAAGTGTGGGGAAGGGGAGATGAAGAGGAGAAAAGAGTGAGGTATGGGGAGGAGGGAGGGGGGGACAGGGGAGAGTAGGGGGGGGGACGAGGAGGAGGGGACAGGCGAGGACACTGATTCTGTCTCCCAATTTGATTTTCAACAGAGGTAACGAAGTGGCATTCTTGGTTCAGCTCGTTATCGCCTCCAAGTCGCTGTGGCAATCCTAAAATCATATTATTTTGCATGTCAATGTGGCGGTGGGCGACACACTCCCGGCCCCCGCTGCTCTCACTCTGTTCTTATTGAAATTTTTACACTCATGGCAAAATGGCCGCTATTAGCCCAAAGACGACAATCATCTGCAGTGGTAATAATAAAGGTGTACCAAATTGTCGCGGCCGAGCAATGGCGCATGTGTGTGTGTGTGTGTGTGTGTGTGTGGCACAATATACGCTCACAGGCAACACCACATAGAAGCTTACGTAACATATATTTCCTTGTACCTGATAAAAAAATGAACTTATTGAGTATAGGCTGGAAGACGAGGCAGAGCATAATCTAAGAACTGTGTTGTGTCCTCGTGTCACAGATAATTCTTACCGTGTGATCCAAAGAAATGTTTACATAGCTCTACCACTATTGTCCTGTCGTGTTCAGTGACAGAGTTCTTATGGAGCAGTTTTTTACGAGGTCTGGCTAGATTTAAATAGTTGAGAATTCCCTATGACGTAGTCTGGAAGTACTTCATTAATATATCGCCTGATGTATATACTAAGTAGCAGTGTAGGCGACAGCAGTTTACAGCAAGAACACCGAGTGTGGATACGGAAATTCCGCTGTTGACTGTTTCTGACTTTAACGTAAAAACTTAATCGACTGACGATGCCTAGGTGGTGACAAGACGTCTTCCGTTTCATCGATGTTACGTCGAGTTAAGATTTATAGTGAACGAGTTTGCTTGTTTTCACTATAAAGAGAAGTCACTGGATATGGTACAGCACCCCCGACTACCTATAACCACTAATAACTCTTTTTTTTTTAACATCAGGTCTACTTTGATCTGTAGCAACTCATTGAAAAAATAATAAAATTAAAAACTATACTCGCACTTTAGGTCCGGGTATAAAAAAATAAATAAATCTTTTAGACTACGGGTAAAACACACACACACACACACACGTGCACGCCTACACATACTGGCGCGCGCATACATGCACTGGCGGGGGCGCACACAAATTATATTTCAACACACTTCACCGCATCTCCAGTCATATCCGCTTTATAATTCTATTCTCTTTTCCTTTCCATATTTCTGACATTAATGTTTTCTCCTCCTCCCTCTCATTATCTCCCCACACATCCCCTTTCCCCTCTCATCATCTGCTACTCTCCACACGTTCTTTATCTACAAGTATCAACATCATCACTCATATATTCAATCAGTGGGTTGACTACCTGAGCGCGCGCAGTATGGTGTAGCCGCCTGTCTCCACTGAAACAACTATTTATCATACTTACTCACTGCCTAGAAAATGCAATCTCTCACTTGCTTATTATACGCAAAGTTTCCAATAAGATAACAGCAAAATCACGCACGATATTTACTGAGATCTCCAGAGCCAAATTTAAGGCACAAATTGATTTTAAAATACGTGAAACTCCATAGACCAAAATAATACTTCAGGCCACACGTTCACTCGGCTATTTTTTTAACACGAACTCTACTCTGAATTGTAAGTTGTATTATTTCATTGACTCTAAAGACAACTAAACCATAACATTTAAAAAGATTATACCATCGTCCATAAAGGGTTAAACCACAATAGTTAAATATTACAGTCTCTCGCTAAAGGGTTCAGCCAGTGCTCTCAAAAGGTTAATACATTGTTCTCCAAATGTTAAATCATCGTCCGTAACAAGTTAACCCTCTGATGACGAAGATTTAACCCTCTGAGGAAGATTTAACCCTTTGAGGACGAAGTACAGCATGTTAGTCCTATCGTCATAAAGTTTAACCTCAAGCCGTAGACCATAAACCCAATATAACATTCTCTGATAAATCGTTTACCGAGACGATGATGATGTTCTTCAGGCTTCATTTCCCTATAAAGGTTAACGAGGCTACCCACCAGCAATATAAAAACAACGAATGACCGTCCGATGAGTAACTTTAAAATAATTAGGGCCTTGTTACCTGCCAGCGCTCTCCACGCCATCACTCTTGTGGCGTCAACAGACCACGCCCCTCCTAGACCATTTGCCTGAAATGTGACATTCTCATTAATATAATCATACGCTACGGGTGCTATGCCATCCCTACCTCGCACCGCAACCTAGTGGTTGGCTGT
The DNA here is from genome assembly GCA_958450375.1 of Homarus gammarus. NCBI lineage: Eukaryota > Metazoa > Arthropoda > Malacostraca > Decapoda > Nephropidae > Homarus > Homarus gammarus. The sequence continues at coordinate 1,117,810 of CAUDMG010002463.1, forward strand.
TTCACTGTCTGACTCAGGTACGGTATTAGCTGGTAGCGATTAATGTAGATTCCTTGATAAAAACTTTCTTTTCTCATACTTTATTCTGAGAAACAAATCGCATACACAGTGTTCTTAGCTTTTTTTGAGTAAAATATACTTGACTTGGATTCTAGCAGCATACACTCGTACCTAAAACCCTCGTGTTTCACCAAGAAACTTTATAATCATGAGATATCATTCAGAATTTCAAATAATCGGTGGCTATCATACTTAAAATACCGAAAATTAAAAAAAGACATTAGCTATGAATACAGTACACGCAAGAGGTATAAAAAAGCAATAACATTTAACCTCATCCATTTAAACTAATCAAAGTAGAGAGATAAACCTCGAGTATAGAGTAAGCCCCTAGTCTCTTAAAACAAGAGGTGGTGCACGACCCTCCCTCGCCAGCCGTCCGGGAACCCAGCGGGGCAAAATGTGACAAATCCTATTAAGTTAATCATACACTGGGCCGCCTCGGAATCTGGCCACGTTGAAACCTCTCTCAGCTCTCCAGGACCGAACTACCCATAGCGAGATGAGGCTAGGCTAGGTTGTGTTGAGGGGATAGGGGTAAACGTCATACGAAATGAACTAAAATATGTGCGTTTTCAGCATACGACGCATGTCATGAATGGTAACAATTTAAGAATACCTGTAGTTAAATATTTCGATGCTACTATAGCGTGCAGTCTACCAAGATATCTTTAGTATAACCTAACCTGAAATAACCTAATTTGTAAACCGAACGCTATATAACACCAATCTTTCTTGCTTCGTTTGTATGTATATGAAAATCATCTTGTTAAGTTAGGCTTGTAGCATCAATATACTCTTAGTTTACATATTGATAATCCTTTTTTAGGTCGCACCCTCGTATTACAGAACTAAGAATCAACATAAACAAGCACCTTTGAATTTTATTGTGGACAGTATAGAAAGACATAAGATATGAATAAATGTTAACCAATGTGTTACGCCGTCTTGCATGCGGGATACTGCTTCCAAGTGATTTTAAGTGGGACTCCTCGCTGACACTCCTTAACAGTAATGACTCAGTTCTGACACCTAGCCTTTCTCCCACGCCCATAACATTCTTTCCTTAGTCTTGAGGTTGGTTATTAATTCTGTGAAACTAAAATATCATCTTTATTATTAGAAACAAATCACAACCCTCACTGTTTTCCTGCCTGTCACTAGAACGATGTACATCATGTTTATTTTCGCAACTTTCCACAGCAGAACTTGGAAACATGTTTTTAATGTAGAGCTTAGAGACGTGCCTTCAAGACCTGGCTTATTGGTTACCCATAAGGTTTCTACGAATCAACCCACGTGGGGCTGGATGAAATTGATTTATCTCCCCCACTTCCTCTTCTATCTGGAAAATAAGAGTTAGTTAATACGCAGGTGGCAGGGTTACATAAAACGCAGGTGGCAGCTATCACACCACCGACGAGAGCTATGAGCCGATATCGTAAATACCCCATGCCACCGTACCGGGCGTCACTGAATACCTACCCCACCGTATACTTGAATCCTAAAAAGAGCCCCGAGATATATGCACGCTGTATCAGTATACTGTAGGTGTAGAAGGAAAGGGCACAATAGTTTTTCTAGGAATATATATAATAAGAATGAAAATGACGCAGAAATAGAATTAGTAACTTTACATCTTAACAGTAAAACAAATACGTTGGTTGAAGGTGAGGGAAGTAAGAGTGTTGAATAAAGAAGTGAAGGGATATAGAAAGGTTATTTATCATTTTAACAGAAGCCACAGAGGAATTAATATTTCCGAGTAATTAAGAATAAATTCCTTTCAAGTGTCAAACATGGAATATGGTAATGAGGTGTGACGCCAGTACTTTAATAACGTTAAATTATTCACCCCCCCCCCCCCCAAAAAAAAAACTATAACCAAAGTATTAAAATAAATATATAAATGATTAGATATTGAATTGTTACCTTGTTCGGATAATGTATACAAGACAGCTCAGGTGTATGAAATATTATAGGTATATATTTAATCACCGGGTGTAAAGGCATTAGTAACTTAACAAACTGGAATCGCCGAGACGGAAGGGAAGGGAAAAGGTCGAGGTTTTGGGCTAAACTCTGCCTCAGATCTATGGTAACTCCCGCCGGCCTATAAAGGAACATCTCTTTTAACAGTATGTAGCAGTTTCCAAGCCAGTCAACTAAAGAATACATACAAAGAAAACCCTGAGGTGGATAAAAAAAAAAATTAATATACACAACAACGTTTCATGTTTAGAAGAATATTTACATTTTTGTATTTGTGAGGAAATAATGCCCATCAAAATGCATTATAGCACACTGCCATGGAAGATGAATCAACGTATAGCAGGTCCTCACAACTATACAATTAACAGGTTATTCTGGATACACAATTTAATTCTAAAAACATATTGGGAAATCCAACCACAACCATTTCAAAGATAAACCCATAGCTCTCCTCATGAAGAATTTTCCTTGATCGACGTGTGTGTATCTGTTTCAGTCCTGTTGTCACACACTATCATTGTATTAGTTTCCTGTACTGGTAATACACATCCACTTGGTATCTAGTCCACCTGTTCTCTCGTATGTTTAACTCTTTTTACACCCGGAAAATTTCATCGAGTAATGATAATATTGTACATATTGAAGTGTGTGTGTGTGTGTGTGTACTTCACAATACACAGATTCAGCATGTTTTTCCAGATTATTTTAGCCAGAAAACCTCAAACAAGACATTAATATTACTAACAGTAACTCTGGACTATATATAAAGTAATTTCAGCCCTCCTTTTATACGGCAACTCCAGGAATAAGAACTTCCACATATGTTATCGATTTATTTACTAAGTTGCTCCTATAGCCACTTAATGTCCTATAATGACCTATATTATTGTCCCTCAGTAGTAGTTATACCCCCAACCATCCGACCCATCAGTAGGTGTTGAGCCGCCATACGGAAAATCACTAAAGAAATAATTTCCCTTGACCATTTTTGTTTTAGTGTCAACTGGTTTGTTTCTTCCTTACTACGTGTGCAGGGAGGATCTAGAGAATATATAGCACAGTCAGGTCTCATCTAAAGATCACATTCCTGTAAATAGCTTGGCTGTGAAGGATTAATCACTGTGCTTCATTACCCTACCCCATCTTCCCATCACACCACCACTAGAGGTCTCTGCGCCCATACTTCCCTCCTCCACAACAGATCATCTTGTCAACTAATCAATATGCACCTATCCGTTACCATACTGATGGATTGGCTGTAAATTTGTCTTATTCAAATCTTTACTTAAACAATCAAAATACTCGGAACAGCCTCATTAAATTTTCAGATGAAATGGTTCAATTGCCGAGGCTTCAATGACAGGCCATACGTGTTGAAGCTTGTCCAAGTTCTAATTAATTTCCCATCACTGAGCTTATGTATTAAGTGTTCCAGTGAAGCTTCTATTTACTAAATTGAACGACAGCTAGGAAGTGAAAGTCTCAAAGTAAGCCTCTCATTGAAAACGTTTAATTGAGCTTACTTTTAAAGCTCAGATCAACGCTACAGAGAAGAGGACGTGAGCGCCGGCCATGATTCAACAAAACACTTTATGGGGTAATGATCAGTGAGGTTCTCTGTATAAACACTCCAGACATGAGGACCTTAAATATTTGGCTTTTAACATGAAGCTCCAAAGATCAATTATCACGTTATGCTTAAGTGCAAAAACAAAGAGGATAACCTTAATTAATGACTTTTTAACCAGTGGTTCCCGCATCCTGCCAAAAGCGAGCCACTTAGCAAAGGGACTTAGTGTGGGACTGTGCAAATGGACGTGCCAGGTAAACACTATTATTAGGGCCTGCCAAGCCCGGGGATACTGCAGCCACTTAGAAACGTTTCTCTGAAGGGGAAGATTCTCAGCTGCTTAGTCTTTAGAGCTGTGGTTCTTCCAGATTAGAAATTTTTCAATTCTCAGGAGAGAGAATGGCAAAGAAACAAAAAAATCGTGTATAGTTATATCATTATGATATATATATATATATATATATATATATATATATATATATATATATATATATTGGGAGAAAGAAAGGGGAAAGGATAGGAGATAAGGGGAGGGGAGAGAAGGGAATGAGGGGAGAGCGAGAGCAAAACAAAATATAATCCAACAGTTTGTAAAAAAGAAAATTGAGAAACTTAACATAAAGTAAGCGTGTGTTTATATTTCAAGGGTTTAAATCAAGGAAATCGTTTATTACAAAGGTGTGCCTCTTCACTGGGCAGGTGAGCCTAGAGGCAGACGACGTAACACATGGCGAGTGCGCTTGTAACACCTTCAAGCCTCCGTGGAAAAGCTCTGCATGATTGGGTAGAGAGGTACTACACTCACGACTTCTCTACAACTTTAACTCCCTCTCATTACCCACTTCCTCTCTCCTCCGTCCCGATCACCTATGTAACGGTGACTGTCACAACCAAAGCTTCTAGAAATATACCCCAGGCAAAAATTGAGTGTCACATCCAGTGTGTCATAACGAAAGCGTTATGGACGTAAGGAGAACGTGTTTTGCCACTGCAACGCGTGAGCTGCCATTACAGGTAAAAATTAAATACGCAACTACATGTTACACAATTATTTCTCAAAGGATACACACACACAAAACAAAAAATCATTGGCTTTGTCCCATCATGAAAGTGTCGCACACTTTACTATTTTATATATATATATATATATATATATATATATATATATATATATTACAGCCTTTCTTCTCAATATTTAAATTACTGGCCAATATTTTACCCAACACGATTAAGCAGTTTTTTCCTGCTGCCATGTAAGATAGTGGCGCTCGAGAGGTTGCAGTAACAATCTTTTCAGTTACTTTACAACGACACTTTATACAACAGAACTATTCAGTTTTCATGATTTCTTAAGCTAAGATTCACTAAACCTCTTCGTGACAATGATACCTACGATCTTAGTGTTGCAAATGCCTACTCCCAACCTCATAGTTGCAGGAGTCAACTTTCTTGCCATTAATAAAAGGCATATGTCACGATTCCTGAGAAGCACCTTTACACCCATAAGAAATAAGTTTTGAAGTGCAAAAGGTAGGCTTGACGCCCAGTCCACTGCCGGTGCCTACCCGCGATGCCTGGCGATAAAACCTGTAAGAAGCGCATCATGAGATAATAGCAGGGGAGGAAAATTGGGTTGTCTGCCAGGCGTGTTATTATCTTGAATAAGTGTAATGCTAATGGGTGCTGGATTATAAACGCTGATGTTTATATAATGCGGATTTATGTTGTGAGGGGTTTTATTTGTTGTGCTCTTTTATTTGGGAGTGATTATTTGGATTTTTATATTCAAAGTGGTCATTAAGGGAATTGGTTTTGTTCAGTAGTGTGTAATTAGTCTAAAAAATTAGTCGATCAGTGGACCACAATGAGACACTTGATATGTTTATGTAATCTGGATTTATCAGTTTTGTCGTTGGTGTTTTATTAATTACTATGCCCATGAACAGTAGTTTCTTATCTTAGCGGGCGCAACACGGTAAAATTCATGAACATAAAGGCTGGAAGTAGGAACATATCAACGAACACCTCGCACCTGGACGCATGATCCACCACCATAATTATAGTGCTAATGTGTTCTTTCAAGCGTCTACTACTGGAATATGATGCTTGATTCACCTTAAAATGTGAATACTTTAATAGAGACAACGAGGGGTCACTCCTGTAAAAAGTAACTGCGTGATTTTTTTTCTGTAACTCTTTAACCACAATGATCAAGGGAATTAAATCCGACACAATAACGTACTTATCCTGACATAACTCAAAACCCCATATGTCACTTCCTGCATCCCTCCTATTGTTACGTGGTACAACATTCTGTACATTGACTTTTCATCAACTTTCAAACCTCTTATCATTGAAGCACTCCCATTTATTTTTCCATATATTCGCAGGGGTTCCTAACCATTGTTTTCGCGAACCTGAGGTGTGTTCGTGTGTACAGTGCAGTTTCTCGCGATAGCATTCATATCAAGTGATTATCCCCCTGGATCCGCCCGTGATTTGACTACCTCGTCCCAACGACCTCACCATATTTACCTCAATCCATTTCAGCATGACGTTGTCCATTTATAATTTGGAGGCTATTTAAAATCATTAATAATTAAATTCTGTGCAGTCTTCTTTGAAACTAACCTTAAAACACGAGGATTCGACAATTTATCTTCCAGTTAGTACATTATATCCGCCACTTTCAATGTATTGTTTGGCTCACGCCAGACGATTCTATTCAGCTCTGAGTGGGCCGTCCACAAGTGGTCAAAGTTAAACTATCTTGACTGCAAAGTTGAACCTAAGAAGTATGAGGATTTGCCAAAAATAGCCAAGATAAAAAAACTTCCACAAAAACCTTGAAATAAACAAATCCCCCCCCCCCCCCACGGGGACAACCCTCGTCATGCAAGGTCATAATTTCTGTCACTTTACATCTACATCCCCTCACTTTGCAGTTCCTTTGAGTTATTGATCCCGACTGACCAAAGGCGGGTGCTATGTAGATAAATTGCCTGCACCTGACACAGGTCACTAATCCTGGTACACTAATGACAAGCAGCTTGTTCAAGTGTTACGCCACTTGCCAATACAGAGTTAGTCTTGGCATGTACTGACATTTGACCTGACGTGATTTCTTTAGCAAGTGCCTTCCCTCAGAAGGGTTCTAACTCGAAGTTCGTTTCTAAGCAATTTCATGAATTTTATCATTAAGATACACCAACTAAAAACAAAAAGTGGATCGGTTTGCCAAAGTAAACATAAGGGTGGGTATCATCTTTCCTCCACCTCTCAGCTTTATCTCCAGCAGCAATTCATTTGACTATCATTTTGTTTCTCTGAAGGCATTGGACTTCAACAGGTTAGAATCATGCCCTTGTTTAGCTCTTTTTGCCCGTTCATACGTTTCCTCTCACAATTTGTATGGTTTTCAACTTGATTATTTCCCTTGCTGTATCTGATGTCCTTCAAGAACTATTTTTTTCAGACCTTTAGAATTCCAGCCTCCACATTTGTCTTTCTTTCAGGTATTACTGGGATCTCATTCTATTAAACATCAAGAACACATTGAACCCTAAAATATGTAGAAGGCAAAGTATGCACACTGCAGCTTATATAAAAAGATTTTCAGTCAGGATTTAAGTGTTGAAATTTGACAATCAGAACTATTCTTGTTTTCCAAGATTAAGTTTTTTCAGTCTTTTCCGTGAATTCTTTTATCTCCGTGATCTTTACCGGATTGTGGGAATCCTGCCTAAAACCCTCACCCAGTACTATATGCGTTATTCCGATTATTCTTTTACATAACCGAGTAACTGACACGCGCTTTCTTATTGCAGAACTGTCTTCCCAGTCTATGCCAATTGTCTTCCCTTTCATAAAATTTCATTAAACGAGCTTCAACAATAAATCACAGTACGAAGCAAATGTCAGTAACAAACAACAAAAATACAAGAACAGGTGGACAGACAGATCAAGAATGCTGTCTAACGTCTTGTAGATTTAGAGATCAGTGATAAAGAGGCATTAGCGCTCTTCTTTCATTAACAATGCAAGTAGGGCCCAAGCATGGATAGTGCAGCAGCTAAGAGTGGTTTTTGGGCCAAATCATTCAAATGGTGATACACACATGAAAGTTGACATGAACACTCTCCTTGGGTAGCCTTTCATGAAAAAAGTGCTCGCCACTTGAAAATCCAACATGGTATCTATTTTTTCAAGATGACCGACATCCGACCTGAAAATGCATCTTTACGTAGGGATGTTCGATATAAGTGATATTAGCGTCGATTCCTATGTTTTAAATCACATTGAAACTGATTTGGGCATCCCTGGATGTCTTTTATCCATACTTGCACCATTTTAGGACAAAATAGAAAATGAGACAAAATCGTATGCTATATTGGTCAAATGGGGTGTAGAAAAGGTAGTACTTTTGTTTATGCAGTCAGCCACATCCCATAAAGATGAACTGTACCTACACTGGTCCTTACTACTCTACCAACTCTCACCTATGGCTCCTAGAAATTGCATGTGCACAGAGACGGCCACATCCCAGTACACCGTATTGCTACAGTATTGTTTAATTTCACACCAAGATAATTTATACCTTAACAATTTCACATGCAAGTATGCTCATACGTTACACATTTCACAATTAATATTCGTTACACATGTCCGAGTTGGAATTGGACTTAACATTAACTGACAATCTTGAGTCACTCAGAGAAATGTTAACAATAATAAGAAATTGTAAAAAAAAATAAACCATTTTGTAATTGCTCGGGGATGCATAAGCGGAAAGTAATATCTCTTGAACCAACTTAACAACTCTTCAGGATACGAACTGGTAACCTGACAAAACATCTTATATTACAAAAGAATAAAACTGAGCAGCTGCTTAGTGATATTAAAACAGTAAGTATGATGGACTTACTATCCATGCCTGTTCGGACATTAATTTGTTCATTTTAAATCCCCCTCTATTCAACTTGTACTGTACAATTCACTCAAATTCTGAACAAGTTCCTTTTTTGCCAAGAGAAATTTACAGCAAGAGACTGCAGCCAGTTTCCAGTGAAATTTGCAGAGCAAATCGTGTTTTTTGTACATTACCTGTTTCTGAGGCGAAACAGTTTCAGGAAGTTGGCCCATAAAACACCCTATAGAAGATCAATGGGCCAAGAATGCCTCTCTCTCTCTCAATTGTCAATATCATTTGCCAGAAGTATTGATTTTAACTAGAAACATGAAATTTTAAATTTGCACTAACCTTAACCTCAGTAAATATGTTTTATTTTGGTACTGTATTTGTTCTTAGCTCTAATTTGAAGAGGGAGCAAAATGCCTCATTATATACAGAAAAAAATTACAAGTGAAGGGGTATTTGTACATGTGATTTACAGGAGCAGATGAAGAGGGGGAGGGGGGGCATGCTTGATCAGTGCAGCACCAAGGCCCGGCCAGCGGCTGCCAGAAATGGAATGCTTGATCTTTGAACACGGGTAACCAGTCAAGTTTATGGATGAACTCAATCCCAGGATCAGGTTGCCTATTTTATCAGTAAATGTTACCTATAGGTTGTGCACCATAATAGTATTCAACATACTGACAGCAAGTAAACGACCAATCTAAAAAAGAATCCAAGTTCTGGGATAATATCGAGAGCGATCCCGATTTAATTAAAATCAGAAATTTTAGGGTATTGAAAGGAGAAGGATGAAATCATGTCTGAAACGGTCGATTGTAAATAAAAATTAACAGTACCAAAATTAGTTCCATTTTCCTGTTCTCAAAACAAGGTTGTATTCAGACACGTTATGATTCCCCCATAAATGGAATCCGTTACGATTACTTTGTACGTCCATGATTACGATTCCTTTTAAAAAAGTACTGTAATCAATTACAATTACATTAAAAACTGCAATCACAATTCCTGCGATTCTAAATAAGGTAAACAAAAGAAAACGATACATAATCACTAATGACAAGTGTTTAATGCTATATGTAACATTAAATACTAATAAAATTAATGAATTCAATAACTCAAATATAATGAGAACATAATATTACAAGTTGGCTCCTGCTTTTTAAGATTTTATTCATACAAAATCATACCACACATTTTCAAAAAATTTTTGCATGTCAGAATGTTTATTGAATGCAATAATATTCATCACATGTACCGAAATTTAAGAATACAGTATAAGAATAAAGGAAACTGCAGTGGGCCTACTGGTCCATACTAGGCAGCCCCATTTAAACCCAACCTCTATATATCCAGCCAATATATATTTGAAGCTTCTCATGCCCGTATTATTAAACATTATCTTCCCTTGGAGAGGGTCACGTGCTTCAACCCGAGTTTTAAACTAGACTAGTCCTGAGGGACACCACGGTACAGTACTTAACGGGGTGGTGTGGCTGTAAAATTAACAAATTGCAGTAAAATTATTTTATAATATTTAAATTAGTTAATTTTACCGTCACACCACCCCATTAAGTATTGTTCTGTGGTGTCACTCACGACTCGTTTAGTTTAAAACTCGGGTTGAAACACGACGACCCTCTCCAGAGGATGATGTTTAATAATACAAGCGTCAGTGTCTTCGAGTTAGAGGGAATCTGGTAACTTGTTCCACTCATCCTTTACTAGAATTCCAAACCATTATTTACCTATCACGCCTAAATCTGATTTTGTCTAATTTAAAACTACTGGTACATGTTCACTCCAAGTTAGATTTTTTAAGTACCTTTGTTATACAGGTATCACTTTTGTTTAACCCTTACTTCCATCGATACACCTCAATCATATCTTCCTTCACTTTTTCTCTCGAAGGAATGAAAGTTCAGATGCACCTAAACTGTCTCTATACTCTAGGTTCCTATGTCTGGGATTAGTGACCTAAACTGAACCACATAATCCAAGTGAGGTCTCGTATAGGCCAGATATAGTTTAAGGATACCCTCACTTATCTTGTAACTAACACTACTGTATGAACCCAAGTACCTTGTTGGCCTGGTCTGCATATAGGCATTGCTGTCTTGGTTTAGAAGATCCCACTTATCATTACCCCCAAATCTTTCTCAGTCGGACTTATCAACTTTGGTCATCTGTAAGTTTCTCTATTTACATTTCCTAGGCTAAGTACTTTTCAGTTTTCCACATTAAATTTCATCTGCCATTTTTTGGACCATGAAAAGTTTTATTATATCTTGGAATTTTTTGGAGTTTTTGTCAAAATTAATTACATGCCATTTTAGTGTCGTTAAATTTCCATACGTTGCTCTCTATGCCTATATCTATGCCATTAATTTTTTATGAGCTGTATTTCATCTATATATTCTACTATTTATATAAATTCAGATCATAAATATATTGACACTTCTGTTACATGTGTTTCACCCAATCATTCCGCTGAGTGAGAATGATTTGTGAGAATAATTTCCCACAAAATATACATTTCCAACACTTCAGATAGCATTAAGAGTGGAATGGTACCGGCAGTCCCAAGGCCTCCGCCGTCACTAGCCAGCCTTGGTAGAAGAAGGCTGTTCTGGGATCTCCATCGTCGCCAAGCAGCCTGTAACAACGGCAATTTGTAGTACAAGAGTATGTAATGCCTGAATTACATACACCTGACTATCCCACAGTACTTGTCCATGCCAAAATTCCTAGCCAACCCATACTACCTGTCACATGGCCCTTTGGTAGTAGTCATGGTGGGTGACAATATTAATGCCAGGAGATTGATCTATGAACAGTGAACACTGCATAATAGCAGTCACTAAGATATGCTGAGTTTTGAAGAGGACTGTGACGAACTGTGGGTGTGGGGGCATTCACTGACATGTTCTTGGTTGGGGAAGAAATACCCTTAAATGTGTATTTTTAGTTCATTACTGAATCTCAACATTGTGATAAGTTTTAAATTTTTTTAGTATGAGGCCCCTAGCTAATTTACGTAAAGTGAAAATGAAACTCGTTCACAGTAGTCTGGAGTAAGTCGGGAACTGTCACAACATTGTCAGCTGGCAACACGGAGCAGAAAGCCACGGGAAATATGAATAGCTATTAAAAAGAGCATACCGCTGTCCTTTATACGGCGCAGTACTCATTATCCATATTCAAAAGAAGGGCAATGTTATACAAGAAAAAGCACGTTTTCATCCACCCTGAAATATGGCCTTACAAAGCAGCTTAGTCGATAAGTCCGAACTTAACTTGATCAGCATTTCACAAAATAATGATACTACTACTGTACTTCGAAAATTATTTAATGCTTCAGAATGTTATTACATTCTGTTTCACTTCATTTGTTACCTATCTTTGAATATTATGCCCCAGTTTGGCTCTCGGCTACAGATCCATCTAAAGTTAACTGATAAGGTTTAAAATAACCACATTTCCTTTGTGAGGAGGCTGCCTAGGCTGATCTTAAACTGTCATTTCACTGGTAATTTGTACTCGATATATAAAATTTACATTTTTTATTCTAAGAACATCAATTACTGTGTACATAAATATGCTCGAGTATTTAACGTTGAGGTGTTGGTTACGCACGGCTGCACGCTCATGATCTGCCAATATTATTTAACACTTGTAAATAACAATCTTTGAATGTATTGGCCCATGGAAACAAAACTGTCACCAACAAACTTATTTGCTACAAGTTTTGAATATATTCAATCTAAATATAGAAAAAATTGTAAGGCGAAAAAAGGTTATTATATTCATCAGGACTGCTATAGGACGAGTATCCCCTCCCGGAGAAATGTTTCAACAGTCCCGATTCACCGGGACTGCCTTCGGGTCTGGCGTCTCTGAATGACCTCGACCGACGTTGTTCCCAATCAATCAGGTGGTGTAACCACTGAATATGGCCCTTACTCTCTCCTCCTGACATCCTCCTACTCTTCTCCACTGCTCCCTCAAAATAATTTACAATAAAAACAGAAAAACTAACCATATTCGTTAGAGGTATGCCCTGGTGAAACGAGTGTCAGACCCGCACAATCTGCACAAACCAAGCTAGTTCATGAGCAATGAAGCCGTCCCAGCCGTGATCTCAGTAACCACCAGGCAGACCCTGTAGAAAAGACACCATCCTGGGGTCTCCTACTTTGCCAGCAAGCCTGTAACAATGCCAATACTATAGTACAAAAATATATGCCCAAATTCATAACTTTTAATGAATGCCATAGTTTATAGTAGTATATTATGCCTCAATAATTCGTGTTAGATATAAATGTTCCCGCTAAGATGCCTGACGACCCCACAGCTCTTATACAAAAGCCAAAATATCTAGCCTACCCATGCTACCTATCACATGACCCTATGGTAGTAGGCCTGGTGGGGGGTGGGGGGGGGGGGACAATTAGAATGCCAGGAGATTGATCTATGACCACTACATGTTTGCAGGCACACAAAACATGGTGAGTTTTGAAAATCAGTGTGACTGTTGTGGGGACATTCATGGACATGTTCATGGCTGGGAAGCAAATACCCTTGAAAGTGTATTTTTAGTGTATTTCTGAATCTCGACATTTAGCCATACATATTTTTAGGTGGCCCCTAGCTAAATTATGTATGAGATAATGAAACCCATTTCTAGTAATCTGGAGTAATTTAGGAACAGATTGCATCTTTGTAGCAGGTAGCTATCAAACAGGGAGGTACTACCGCCTGGGAAGATATTTGAAGCATAATGTGTTGTCTAATGGTAGACCCTGCTGCCATATGACAGCACAAACATTGTGACCAAATCCCAGATTGCTGATCTTGCTGCCTAAATTACACACAATTGCAGGGTTTCAATTGTTTCTCTTACCAATGACAACAACATGCATACAGTACTGTATATCGTTTCTCACTTTATTTTTGTTTTTTTTATTTACTTATTATTATTATTATTATTATTGTTCTTTTAATTTGTGTATTGTTATTAATTATGATTATTATATCATCCCCCCCCCTCATGTGGGTCAGTGAGCTGTGCTCGGGTGGGCTACTCCGTGTAAAAACAAATTAATTCCTTAATTGGATTATAATAATTATCTCCAATGAAAGAAATTACCTATTCAATTTAAGTTAAAGGTGGAAGTGTTAATACAATAATTGAATTAACATTGTTATAATAACTCGCATACATCTCTTGTACAGTATCTTCTGTTCTGCAAGCTTAAGACTACTATTGTGGATTCTCCCTAAGCTTTCCTTCATTTTATTACTCTTTACCTATCTCTCCTTGTCTCTGCCCACTGTCTACCAGAGATGAGGGAGGTCTCATTCAGACCCAATATCACACCACCTACCAACAGATCTCCACTCATGAAACACACTCATCCTACCCATTTCTTTCTTAATAATTTACAAAGCAGGAAATCTAACCTTATTCGTTAAAAGCCAGCCCAGATGAAACGGCAGTCCCAGGCTCTCGGTTGTCGCAAAACAGCCCCTTCTGAGAATGGGACTGTCATCACCAGCCAACATGTCTCAGGTTGAACAGAACCATCCTAGTCTCTCCATCATCGCCAGCCAACCTGTAACAATGCCATAATTTGTAATACATACTATATCACGCCTAAATCAATGAATTTGTGGTAAATAACATCTTGCTAACATGCCTCACTACCCCATAGCACTTGTCACCTACACAACAGCAGTAAGCCTACTTAGGTGACATCAAAGTAAAGCCAGGTGACTGGGTCTATAAACAATACATTTTCACAGGAAAGGAACATGCTGGAGTTTTGAAGATCAGACTGGTTAAGGAGTGTAATAACTGTTTGTGGGATTGTGGCAATCATTGTTATGTTCGTGGCGGATGGGGAAATAACCCGAACTAAATTTTTTGTGTAGCTACGTAATTTGAGAATAAAAGCATGTGGTCCTCAATTAAATTAAATTTCAATCACTGAAACCCTACACTGTATTCTTATTAACTTGGAAGAAATAACTAACAGCCAAAACTCCCTTCTTAATTGAACTACCTGTATAATACGAATAAAATTACTTTAGCAATTTAAAGAGAAATCATGAAAGTATTTATTAACTGGATTAACAAACGGAACACTCATCACCCATACACCCTCAAATGCTGAATAGCTATAGCTGCTATACTGTACAGTATTAACCCTGCTCTGCTCTCCGTAAGCCATGACTAACCAAACTCCTCCCATGCACCTGGCCCTCGCTTTCCCTCCAGACCCACACTCCTCCCTGTTTAGTAATTTATAATAAAACCAGTAAATCAAACCTTGTTCATTATAAGAAAGCCTTGGTGGAAGAACAGTCCCGGGGTCTCCGTAGTCACCAGCAACCCCCCGGGTGGACAGCACTGTTTTGGGATCTCGGTAGTCACCAGTCAGCCCCGGCGGAACAGCACTGTCCCGGGTTCTCCGTAGTCACCAGCCACCCCCAGTGGACAGCACTGACCCAGGGTCTCGGTAGTCACCAGCCAGCCTCAGTGGAACAGCACTGTTCCAGGGTCTCAGTAGTCACCAGCCAGCCCCGGTGGAACAGCACTGTCCCGGGGTCTCAGTCACTGCCAGTCAATTCTGGTGAAATCACACGGACTAGTAAAATATGCAAGAAAACATTTTAATATGTGTCATTTTGTCTCCAAGAAGGTTACTTCAAATTGAATATATATTTTGGATACTCAAAGCTCTGTACTGACATGTTAAAAGCTTACCTGTATACAGAACTGCAGTTTGTAGGGCTATGAACAACCAGCTTGTAAACTGTACACCAGTGACAAGATGAACCACCAGACACCAACACGAACATTGCCGACATCTGCAGCGGCACCGTCACCAATGCCAGCAGTTTTGATCGAGCCATAAAATTGCAACCAGCATTGTCAGCCACACCAACAATCATCGATACTGACAGTGGTCACACCATAAACAGCAAAATCATTTACAAGCAGCAACCAATCCCCCCCCCCCCCAAAAAAAACAGCAGCAGCAGCTTAAATAGAACATTAAAAGAGCGGTAAATAGAATACCTGTAGCTGAATTTTAAATAATGCAGCTGTACATTCAAAAACTAGCAGCAGCAGAAACAAAAAAGTAGCAGCAGCAGAAACATTAAAAAGTAGCAGCAGCACCAAATTATAAAAGTAGCAGCAGCAAATTTAAAGTAACACCAGCAGCACCAATTTAAAAAGGAGCAACAGCACATCAAAAAAGTAGCAGCAGCAAATAAAAAAAGTAGCAGCCGCAAATAACAGAAAACCAACAGCAAATAAAAAAGCAACAGCAAATAAAAAGTAACATCAGCAAATAAAAAAGTAGCAGCAGCAATTAAAAAAGGAACAGCAGCAAATTAAGAAAAGTAGCAGCAGCAAATTAAGAAAAGTAGCAGCAGCAAATTAAGAAAAGTAGCAGCAGCAAATTAAGAAAAGTAGCAGCAGCAAATTAAATAAGTAGCAATTTGAAAAAAAGCATCATCAACAGCAAATTAAGAAAATAGCAGCAGCAAATCAATAAAGTAGCAGCAACAGCAAATAAAAAGCAGCAGCAGCAGCAGCAGCAGGAACCTAAGAGGCAGCAGCAGCAGGAACTTAGGAGGCAGCAGCAGCAGGAACTTAGGAGGCAGCAGCAGCAGGAACTTAGGAGGCAGCAGCAGCAGGAACTTAGGAGGCAGCAGCAGCAGGAATTTAAGAGGTTTAAAAGAAAAGGAACAGAAGGAAAGGTGACTACAATAAGTACTAATAGTTCACCACAAACCAAGTACGTACTGAACGTTTACTCAGTACTTTATACTAAATACGACCATTTACATGTGACCCTTCACTTTGACCCAAAAATAATAAAATGAGCTTGTTGCTAAAAGAAAACCAGTTACTGTATTGAAGCAAATTGACCTTATCAGTTAATTTGTGACCTCTTATTCCCCAGATCCAACAAGTTTGCCTTCAAAAGGTTATGTAAACGGCGACTTGTTCCGTCAGCAAGGAATCAAGTTATTGTGCAGTAATAGAGTAACTTAAGACGGACGATTCAAGGCGTAGAGACGTGCCTAAAAGGATACAACAATGAGAAATTAAAACTACTTCACTTTAATTGATCACTCGTGTGCTTTTATATAAACCCGATAAAAAGTGCTTTAATATCACTTCAAATAAATAATCTATATTCCCTCACCCAAATGAAGATGCACATACTGACATGACACAGTCTTTCAGACTTTTGACCGTTAAATAATTTGACCGCGATACTGACCATTGAAACTAACTTCTTTAA
Organism: Homarus gammarus; assembly: GCA_958450375.1. Classification (NCBI taxonomy): domain Eukaryota; kingdom Metazoa; phylum Arthropoda; class Malacostraca; order Decapoda; family Nephropidae; genus Homarus; species Homarus gammarus. Next base: position 1,134,671 of record CAUDMG010002463.1, read on the forward strand.
CCAATCAACTTAGCATAGATTTTAAAAGGGAGGCCTTGCATCCTAAGAAAAAAGAAAAAGCCCTTATATCCGAACAACAGTGAACTTCAATATCCCATTAAACTGAAAATGGTAATGGGGGTAAAAAATCACTCCTAGAAGATGCGTCTTTAAAATGAAGAATCAGAGTAAAAGTGACATTATTTTCCAAAAGCCGCCGGAACAGGAGGGAGGATATCAGCAGTTCTATCCAAGGACCAAAGGGGAAAAGGTCTCCACAATTGAAGGCGGATGGGAGCTGTGGTGACGAGGGAGATATATTCATCAGCCAAAAATAGCCAGTCTTAACATTCATCACAGTATTACAAATCTGAATATTCTGAACCATCCACAACAATAGGCGGGGTAAAAATGGTAATGGTCTTCATGACAAGGGGAGAGAGGTTAGTGGTCTTCATGACAAGGGGAGGGAGGTTAATGGTCTCCATACCCTCCATGACCAGGGGAGAGAGGTTAGTGGTCTTCATGACAAGGGGAGGGAGGTTAATGGTCTTCATACCCTCCGTGACCAGGGGAGGGAGGTGAGTGGTCTTCATGACAAGGGGAGGGAGGTTAATGGTTTTCATACCCTCCGTGACCAGGGGAGGCAGGTTAGTGGTCCCCAAACCCTCCATGACAAGGGGAGGGACGTTAATGGTCTCCATACCCTCCATGACCAGGGGAGGGAGGTTAGTAGTCACCATACCTTCCATGACCAGGGGAGGGAGGTTAATGGTCTCCATGACCAGGGGAGGGAGGTTAATGGTCTCCATGACCAGGGGAGGGAGGTTAATGGTCTCCATGACCAGGGGAGGGAGGTTAATGGTCTCCATGACCAGGGGAGGGAGGTTAATGGTCTCCATGACCAGGGGAGGGAGGTTAATGGTCTCCATGACCAGGGGAGGGAGGTTAATGGTCTCCATGACCAGGGGAGGGAGGTTAATGGTCTCCATGACCAGGGGAGGGAGGTTAATGGTCTCCATGACCAGGGGAGGGAGGTTAATGGTCTCCATGACCAGGGGAGGGAGGTTAATGGTCTCCATGACCAGGGGAGGGAGGTTAATGGTCTCCATGACCAGGGAGGGAGGTTAAGGTCTCCATACCCTCCATTACCAGGGAGGGAGGTTAAGGTCTCCATACCCTCCATGACCAGGGGAGGGAGGTTAAGGTCTCCATACCCTCCACTACCAGGGGAGGGAGGTTAAGGTCTCCATACCCTCCATGACCAGGGGAGGGAGGTTAAGGTCTCCATACCCTCCATGACCAGGGGAGGGAGGTTAAGGTCTCCACACCCTCCATGACCAGGGAGGGAGGTTAAGGTCTCCACACCCTCCATGACCAGGGAGGGAGGTTAAGGTCTCCATACCCTCCATGACCAGGGGAGGGAGGTTAAGGTCTCCATGACCAAGGGAGGGGGGTTAAGGTCTCCATGACCAAGGGAGGGGGGTTAAGGTCTCCATGACCAGGGGAGGGAGGTTAAGGTCTCCATGACCAGGGGAGGGAGGTTAAGGTCTCCATGACCAGGGGAGGGGGGTTAAGGTCTCCATGACCAGGGGAGGGGGGTTAAGGTCTCCATGACCAGGGGAGGGGGGTTAAGGTCTCCATGACCAGGGGAGGGGGGTTAAGGTCTCCATGACCAGGGGAGGGGGGTTAAGGTCTCCATGACCAGGGGAGGGGGGTTAAGGTCTCCATGACCAGGGGAGGGGGGTTAAGGTCTCCATGACCAGGGGAGGGAGGTTAAGGTCTCCATACCCTCCATGACCAGGGGAGGGAGGTTAAGGTCTCCATGACCAGGGGAGGGGGTTAAGGTCTCCATGACCAGGGGAGGTGGTTAAGGTCTCCATGACCAGGGAGGGGGGTTAAGGTCTCCATGACCAGGGGAGGGGGGTTAAGGTCTCCATGACCAGGGGAGGGGGGTTAAGGTCTCCATGACCAGGGGAGGGGGGTTAAGGTCTCCATACCCTCCATGACCAGGGGAGGGAGGTTAAGGTCTCCATGACCAGGGGAGGGGGGTTAAGGTCTCCATACCCTCCATTACCAGGGGAGGGAGGTTAGTGGTCTCCATACCCTCCATGACCAGGGGAGGGAGGTTAAGGTCTCCATGACCAGGGGAGGGAGGTTAAGGTCTCCATACCCTCCATGACCAGGGGAGGGAGGTTAAGGTCTCCATACCCTCCATTACCAGGGGAGGGAGGTTAAGGTCTCCATACCCTCCATGACCAGGGGAGGGAGGTTAAGGTCTCCATACCCTCCATTACCAGGGAGGGAGGTTAAGGTCTCCACACCCTCCATGACCAGGGGAGGGAGGTTAAGGTCTCCATACCCTCCACTACCAGGGGAGGGAGGTTAAGGTCTCCATACCCTCCATTACCAGGGGAGGGAGGTTAAGGTCTCCATACCCTCCATGACCAGGGGAGGGAGGTTAAGGTCTCCATACCCTCCATGACCAGGGGAGGGAGGTTAAGGTCTCCATACCCTCCATGACCAGGGGAGGGAGGTTAAGGTCTCCATACCCTCCATGACCAGGGGAGGGAGGTTAAGGTCTCCATACCCTCCATGACCAGGGGAGGGAGGTTAAGGTCTCCATACCCTCCATTACCAGGGAGGGAGGTTAAGGTCTCCATACCCTCCATGACCAGAGGAGGGAGGTTAAGGTCTCCATACCCTCCATTACCAGGGAGGGAGGTTAAGGTCTCCATACCCTCCATGACCAGGGGAGGGAGGATAAGGTCTCCATACCCTCCATGACCAGGGGAGGGAGGTTAAGGTCTCCATACCCTCCATGACCAGGGGAGGGAGGTTAAGGGTCTCCATACCCTCCATGACCAGGGGAGGGAGGTTGAGGTCTCCATGACCAGGGGAGGGAGGTTAAGGTCTCCATGACCAGGGGAGGGAGGTTAAGGTCTCCATGACCAGGGAGGGAGGTTAAGGTCTCCATGACCAGGGGAGGGAGGTTAAGGTCTCCATGACCAAGGGAGGGGGGTTAAGGTCTCCATGACCAGGGGAGGGAGGTTAAGGTCTCCATGACCAGGGGAGGGGGGTTAAGGTCTCCATGACCAAGGGAGGGAGGTTAAGGTCTCCATGACCAAGGGAGGGAGGTTAAGGTCTCCATGACCAAGGGAGGGAGGTTAAGGTCTCCATGACCAAGGGAGGGGGGTTAAGGTCTCCATGACCAGGGGAGGGAGGTTAAGGTCTCCATGACCAAGGGAGGGAGGTTAAGGTCTCCATGACCAAGGGAGGGAGGTTAAGGTCTCCATGACCTGGGGAGGGGGATTAAAGGTCTCCATGACCAGGGGAGGGGTTAAAGGTCTCCATTACCAGAGGGGGGAGGTTAAGGTCTCCATACCCTCCATTACCAGAGGGAGGTTAAGGTATCCATACCCTCCATTACCAGAGGGAGGTTAAGGTATCCATACCTTCCATGACCAGGGGAGGGAGGTTAAGGTCTCCATACCTCCATGACCAGGGGAGGGAGGTTAGTGGTCTCCATACCCTCCATGACCAGGGGAGGAGGTTAATGTCTCCATACCCTCCATGACCAGGGGAGGGAGGTTAATGATCTCCATACCTTCCATGACCAGGGGAGGAAGGTTAAGGTCTCCATGACCAGGGGAGGGAGGTAAAGGTCTCCATACCCTCCATGACCAGAGGAGGGAGGTTAAGGGTTTCCATACCCTCCATTACCAGGGGAGGGAGGTTAAGGTCTCCATACCCTCCATTACCAGGGGAGGGAGGTTAAGGTCTCCATACCCTCCATTACCAGGGGAGGGAGGTTAAGGTCTCCATACCCTCCATTACCAGGGGAGGGAGGTTAAGGTCTCCATACCCTCCATTACCAGGGGAGGGAGGTTAAGGTCTCCATACCCTCCATTACCAGGGGAGGGAGGTTAAGGTCTCCATACCCTCCATGACCAGAGAGGGAGGTTAAGGGTCTCCATACCCTCCATGACCAGAGGAGGGAGGTTAAGGTCTCCATACCCTCCATGACCAGAGGAGGGAGGTTAAGGTCTCCATACCCTCCATGGCCAGGGGATGGAGGTTAAGGTCTCCATGACCAGGGGAGGGGGGTTAAGGTCTCCATGACCAGGGGAGGGGGGTTAAAGGTCTCCATGACCAGGGGAGGGGGTTAAAGGTCTCCAGACCAGGGGAGGGAGGTTAAAGGTCTCCATGACCAGGGGAGGGAGGTTAAGGTCTCCATGACCAGGGGAGGGGGGTTAAAGGTCTCCATGACCAGGGGAGGGGGGGTTAAGGTCTCCATGACCAGGGGAGGGGGGTTAAGGTCTCCATGACCAGGGGAGGGGGGTTAAGGTCTCCATGACCAGGGGAGGGAGGGTTAAAGGTCTCCATGACCAGGGGGGGGGGTTAAGGTCTCCATGACCAGGGGAGGGGGGGGGTTAAAGGTCTCCATGACCAGGGGAGGGGGGGGTTAAGGTCTCCATGACCAGGGGGGGGGGGGGGGGTTAAAGGTCTCCATGACCAGGGGAGGGGGGGGTTCAAAGGTCTCCATGACCAGGGGAGTGGGGGGGGGTTAAAGGTCTCCATGACCAGGGGAGGGGGGGTTAAAGGTCTCCAGGACCAGGGGAGGGGGGGGTTAAAGGTCTCCATGACCAGGGGAGGGGGGGGTTAAAGGTCTCCATGACCAGGGGAGGGGGGTTAAAGGTCTCCATGACCAGGGAGGGGGGATAAGGTCTCCATGACCAGGGGAGGGGGGTTAAGGTCTCCATGACCAGGGGAGGGGGGTTAAGGTCTCCATGACCAGGGGAGGGGGGGTTAAAGGTCTCCATGACCAGGGGAGGGGGGGTTAAGGTCTCCTTGACCAGGGGAGGGAGGTTAAGGTCTCCATGACCAGGGGAGGGAGGTTAAGGTCTCCATGACCAGGGGAGGGGGGTTAAAGGTCTCCATGACCAGGGGAGGAAGGTTAAAGGTCTCCATGACCAGGGGAGGGAGGTTAAGGTCTCCATGACCAGGGGAGGGGGGTTAAGGTCTCCAGACCAGGGGAGGGAGGGTTAAGGTCTCCATGATCAGGGAGGGGGGGTTAAGGTCTCCATGACCAGGGGAGGGGGGTTAAAGGTCTCCATGACCAGGGAGGGGGGTTAAGGTCTCCATGACCAGGGGAGGGTGGGGTTAAGGTCTCCATGACCAGGGGAGGGGGGTTAAAGGTCTCCATGACCAGGGGAGGGAGGTTTAGGTCTCCATGACCAGGAGAGGGAGTTTAAGGTCTCCATGACCAAGGGAGGAAGGTTAAAGGTCTCCATGACCAGGGGAGGGAGGTTAAAGGTCTCCATGACCAGGGGAGAGAGGTTAAGGTCTCCATGACCAGGGGAGGGGGGGTTAAGGTCTCCATGACCAGGGGAGGGGGGGTTAAAGGTCTCCATGACCAGGGGAGGGGGGTTAAAGGTCTCCATGACCAGGGGAGGGGGGTTAAAGGTCTCCATGACCAGGGGAGGGGGGGTTAAGGTCTACATGACCAGGGGAGGGGGGGGTTGAAGGTCTCCATGACCAGGGGAGGGGGGGTTGAAGGTCTCCATGACCAGGGGAGGGGGGGTTGAAGGTCTCCATGACCAGGGGAGGGGGGGTTGAAGGTCTCCATGACCAGGGGAGGGGGGGTTAAAGGTCTCCATGACCAGGGGAGGGGGGGGTTAAAGGTCTCCATGACCAGGGGAGGGGGGGTTAAGGTCTCCATGACCAGGGGAGGGGGGGTTGAAGGTCTCCATGACCAGGGGAGGGAGGTTAAGGTCTCCATGACCAGGGGAGGGTGGTTAAGGTCTCCATGACCAGGGGAGGGGGGTTAAGGTCTCCATGACCAGGGGAGGGAGGTTAAGGTCTCCATGACCAGGGGAGGGAGGTTAAGGTCTCCATGACCAGGGGAGGGGGGGTTAAAGGTCTCCATGACCAGGTGAGGAGGGGTTAAAGGTCTCCATGACCAGGGGAGGGAGGTTAAGGTTTCCATACCCTCCATGACCTGGGGAGGGGGGTTAAAGGTCTCCATGACCAGGGGAGGGGGGGTTAAAGTTCTCCATTAACAGAGGAGGGAGGTTATGGTCTCCATACCCTCCATTACCAGGGAGGGAGGTTAAGGGTCTCCACGCCCTCCATGACCAGAGGAGGGAGGTTAAGGGTCTCCATACCCTCCATTACCAGGGAGGGAGGTTAAGGTCTCCATACCCTCCATGACCAGGGAGGGAGGTTAAGGTCTCCATACCCTCCATGACCAGGGGAGGGAGGTTAAGGTCTCCATACCCTCCATGACCAGGGGAGGGAGGTTAAGGTCTCCATACCCTCCATGACCAGGGGAGGGAGGTTAAGGTCTCCATACCCTCCATGACCAGAGGAGGGAGGTTAAGGTCTCCATACCCTCCATGACCAGAGGAGGGAGGTTAAGGTCTCCATACCCTCCATGACCAGGGAGGGAGGTTAAGGTCTCCATACCCTCCAAGACCAGGGGAGGGAGGTTAAGGTCTCCATACCCTCCATGACCAGGGGAGGGAGGTTAAGGTCTCCATACCCTCCATGACCAGGGGAGGGAGGTTAAGGTCTCCATACCCTCCATGACCAGGGGAGGGAGGTTAAGGGTCTCCATACCCTCCATGACCAGGGGAGGGAGGTTGAGGTCTCCATGACCAGGGGAGGGAGGTTAAGGTCTCCATGACCAAGGGAGGGAGGTTAAGGTCTCCATGACCAAGGGAGGGAGGTTAAGGTCTCCATGACCAAGGGAGGGAGGTTAAGGTCTCCATGACCAAGGGAGGGGGGTTAAGGTCTCCATGACCAGGGGAGGGGGGTTAAGGTCTCCATGACCAAGGGAGGGAGGTTAAGGTCTCCATGACCAGGGAGGGAGGTTAAGGTCTCCATGACCAGGGGAGGGGGGTTAAGGTCTCCATGACCAGGGGAGGGGGGTTAAGGTCTCCATGACCAAGGGAGGGAGGTTAAGGTCTCCATGACCAAGGGAGGGAGGTTAAGGTCTCCATGACCAAGGGAGGGAGGTTAAGGTCTCCATGACCAAGGGAGGGGGGTTAAGGTCTCCATGACCAGGGGAGGGAGGTTAAGGTCTCCATGACCAAGGGAGGGAGGTTAAGGTCTCCATGACCAAGGGAGGGAGGTTAAGGTCTCCATGACCTGGGGAGGGGGATTAAAGGTCTCCATGACCAGGGGAAGGGGGTTAAAGGTCTCCATTACCAGAGGGGGGAGGTTAAGGTCTCCATACCCTCCATTACCAGAGGGAGGTTAAGGTATCCATACCCTCCATTACCAGAGGGAGGTTAAGGTATCCATACCTTCCATGACCAGGGGAGGGAGGTTAAGGTCTCCATACCTCCATGACCAGGGGAGGGAGGTTAGTGGTCTCCATACCCTCCATGACCAGGGGAGGGAGGTTAATGTCTCCATACCCTCCATGACCAGGGGAGGGAGGTTAATGATCTCCATACCTTCCATGACCAGGGGAGGAAGGTTAAGGTCTCCATGACCAGGGGAGGGAGGTTAAGGTCTCCATACCCTCCATGACCAGAGGAGGGAGGTTAAGGGTTTCCATACCCTCCATTACCAGGGGAGGGAGGTTAAGGTCTCCATACCCTCCATTACCAGGGGAGGGAGGTTAAGGTCTCCATACCCTCCATTACCAGGGGAGGGAGGTTAAGGTCTCCATACCCTCCATTACCAGGGGAGGGAGGTTAAGGTCTCCATACCCTCCATTACCAGGGGAGGGAGGTTAAGGTCTCCATACCCTCCATTACCAGGGAGGGAGGTTAAGGGTCTCCATACCCTCCATGACCAGAGGAGGGAGGTTAAGGTCTCCGTACCCTCCATAACCAGGGGAGGGAGGTTAAGGTCTCCATACCCTCCATGACCAGAGGAGGGAGGTTAAGGTCTCCATACCCTCCATGGCCAGGGGATGGAGGTTAAGGTCTCCATGACCAGGGGAGGGGGGTTAAGGTCTCCATGACCAGGGGAGGGGGGTTAAGGTCTCCATGACCAGGGGAGGGGGTTAAGGTCTCCATGACCAGGGGAGGGGGGTTAAAGGTCTCCATGACCAGGGGAGGGGGGTTAAAGGTCTCCATACCCTCCATGACCTGGGATGGGGGGGTAAAAGGTCTCCATGACCAGAGGAGGGAGGTTAAGGTATCCATACCCTCCATGAACAGGGGAGGGAGGTTAATGGTCTCCATACCCTCCATGACCAGGGGAGGAAGGTTAAGGTCTCCATGACCAGAGGAGGGAGGTTAAGGTATCCATACCCTCCATGAACAGGGGAGGGAGGTCAGTGGTCTCCATACCCTCCATGACCAGGGGAAGGGGGGGGTTAAAGGTCTCCATGACCAGGGGAGGGGGGGTTAAAGGTCTCCATGACCAGGGGAGGGGGGGGTTAAAGGTCTCCATGACCCGGGGAGGGGGGTTAAAGGTCTCCATGACCAGGGGAGGGGGGTTAAAGGTCTCCATGACCAGGGGAGGGGGTTAAAGGTCTCCATGACCAGGGGAGGGGGGGTTAAAGGTCTCCATGACCAGGGGGGGGTTAAGGTCTCCATGACCAGGGGGGGGGTTAAAGGTCTCCATGACCAGGGGGGGGGGGGTTAAAGGTCTCCATGACCAGGGAGGGGGGGTGGTCAAAGGTCTCCATGACCAGGGGAGGGGGGGTGGTCAAAGGTCTCCATGACCAGGGGAGGGGGGGGTTAAAGGTCTCCATGACCAGGGGAGGGGGTTAAAGGTCTCCATGACCAGGGGAGGGGGGGTTAAAGGTCTCCATGACCAGGGGAGGGGGGGTTAAAGGTCTCCATGACCAGGGGAGGGGGGGTTAAAGGTCTCCATGACCAGGGGAGGGGGGGTTAAAGGTCTCCATGACCAGGGGAGGGAGGTTAAAGGTCTCCATGACCAGGGGAGGGGGGGTTAAAGGTCTCCATGACCAGGGGAGGGGGGGTTAAAGGTCTCCATGACCAGGGGAGGGGGGTTAAAGGTCTCCATGACCAGGGGAGGGTGGTTAAAGGTCTCCATGACCAGGGGAGGGGGGTTAAAGGTCTCCATGACCAGGGGAGGGTGGGGTTAAAGGTCTCCATGACCAGGGGAGGGTGGGGTTAAAGGTCTCCATGACCAGGGGAGGGGGGGTTAAAGGTCTCCATGACCAGGGGAGGGGGGGTTAAAGGTCTCCATGACCAGGGGAGGGGGGGTTAAAGGTCTCCATGACCAGGGGAGGGGGGGTTAAAGGTCTCCATGACCAGGGGAGGGGGGGTTAAGGTCTCCATGACCAGGGGAGGGGGGGTTAAAGGTCTCCATGACCAGGGGAGGGGGGGTTAAAGGTCTCCATGACCAGGGGAGGGGGGGTTAAAGGTCTCCATGACCAGGGGAGGGAGGTTAAGGTCTCCATGACCTGGGGAGGGGGGTTAAAGGTCTCCATGACCAGGGGAGGGGGGGTTAAGGTCTCCATGACCAGGGGAGGGGGGTTAAAGGTCTCCATGACCAGGGTAGGGAGGTTGAAGGTCTCCATGACCAGGGGAGGGGGGTTAAGGTCTCCATGACCAGGGGAGGGGGGGTTAAGGTCTCCATGACCAGGGGAGGGGGGTTAAAGGTCTCCATGACCAGGGGAGGGGTTAAAGGTCTCCATGACCAGGGGAGGGAGGTTAAGGTTTCCATACCCTCCATGACCAGGGGAGGGGGGTTAAAGGTCTCCATGACCAGGGGAGGGGGGGTTAAAGTTCTCCATTAACAGAGGAGGGAGGTTAAGGTCTCCATACCCTCCATTACCAGGGAGGGAGGTTAAGGGTCTCCACGCCCTCCATGACCAGAGGAGGGAGGTTAAGGGTCTCCATACCCTCCATGACCACGGGAGGAAGGTTAAAGGTCTCCATACCCTCCACGACCAAGGGAGGGAGGTTAAGGTCTCCATACCCTTCATTACCAGGGAGGGAGGTTAAGGTCTCCATACCCTCCACGACCAGGGGAGGGAGGTTAAGGTCTCCATGACCAGGGGAGGAAGGTTAAAGGTCTCCATGACCAGAGGAGGGAGGTTAAGGTCTCCATACCCTCCATGACCAGGGGAGGGAGGTTAAGGTCTCCATACCCTCCATGACCAGGGGAGGGAGGTTAAGGTCTCCATGACCAGGGGAGGGAGGTTAAGGTCTCCATACCCTCCATGACCAGAGGAGGGAGGTTAAGGTCTCCATACCCTCCATGACCAGGGGAGGGAGATTAAGGTCTCCATGACCAGGGGAGAGAGGTTAAGGTCTCCATACCCTCCATTACCAGGGGAGGGGGGTTAAGGTCTCTATACCCTCCATGACCAGGGGAGGGAGGTTAAGGTCTCCATGACCAGGGGAGGGAGGTTAAG
>CAUDMG010002463.1:1150000-1265000 GCA_958450375.1 Homarus gammarus
TTAGCAAGGGAGGGATAGAAAACGGGAGTCAACACAGCAGAAATTCGTGAAGCTCTCTTTTCGTGGAAATACAGCTGTTGCAGCTGCCTTTGACAGCCTAAAGTTTATTACAAAGTCCATGAAGTCATAGTGCACTAGTAGGTGTAAAGGAATTTTCTGGTGGTGGACATCGCCAGTTTTTTTTTTTTCGGAAAACTTGTGGCATTAGTCGGCCACCTCACCAAGCCGAGAACACCAATGCGAAGAAAAGACTATCGGACTGTTTTCAGGTAAGCCTAAATATGAAAATGAATGTGAGGTAATTTTTGACATACTGAAAATAAAACCAGAACAAATAGTTGGCTTTAAACTCTTGAGAAACAATAAGGTGGTGGTGAAATTTGGGGAAAACACCGTTTTAGAAGTTTTTTATGATGAATATGAATATATAACTAAGAATTCCTAACAGTGATGAGACTGTTAAAGTGATGAATTTTAGTAAAACTTTAACTTAATTAAGTTAAAGTTGCTCCCTTTGAAATGGGATATGAAATTATTTTGAACATCATAAGTAAATATGGTAAAGTGGAAGGAATGAGGCTGAACAAGTATACAAAAGGACCAGCGGCCGGACTGTTGAATGGAACAAAAACCTTCAAGGTAAATTTAAAGAACAACATTCCATCATCAGTAACAGTAGGTGGCCATAGTTTAACTTTTTTTTATGCTGGACAGAGGAAAACTTGTTATAAATGTGGACATGAAAGTCATTTGGCAATTGATTGTCACACCGAGGAAATAGATAAGGTGAACGTTTTTAATGAGGAAGACTTCCCTGCGATACAACTTTCTGGTGAGATCCACAGCTCAAGGGCAGATAAGGAAGGAGAAGAAATGTCACAGTAAGTCAGGTTTCAGCAACAACCCGGCATGGGGTAGAAAGGGAAGAAGTGCCTTTTCAGACTATATCCCAGGATGCTGTGGATCCAGAAGGTACCACACACCCAGATTTTTCAGAAAATGCAGCACAGGAAACCTCCACTACATGTGGGGCCGAAATACATACAGAGGAATAATGTGGATCAAACTAAAAGTAAAATATCGTGAAAATATGGAATATGATAAAGCAATGACATGGGGGGAGAGAGAGAGAGAGAGAGAGAGAGAGAGAGAGAGAGAGAGAGAGAGAGAGAGAGAGAGAGAGAGAGAGAGAGAGAGAAAAAAAAAAAAAAAAAAAAAAAAGACGGACTGTGTGAAGTGGCAAGAGGTGAAAACATGGATAGAATGGAGGAAATTGTAGAGGCTACCTGTATATCACCAAGCAGAAACAAGTATGATGCAAACAAGAAAGAACAGAACAAACCGGTGAAAAATGAATTAGAAATTAACGGCAGTAAAGAGGAAAATCAAGTAAAAGTGAAAAAAGGAGGAGGAACGAATGGTGATATTTCAAAAAATTCTGGAAAAAAAGATCGTACGAAGAAAAATAAAAACGATGAAAACCAAAGTAATTTGAGTGGTCAAGTGAATAGCCAGACAGAAAATAGATTAGAATGTGGGAAAGGAAGAAAATGGATCCAATTGGAAAAGATGATTCATGGAGGGAAAAGGTTGAACATGTATAAAGCTGGACAGCACGAGCAGTTAGTGGTAGTAAGGTGATGTTAAGTAAGAGGGATGGAAAAGAAATAGCCCAAAGAGGCGAATAATAGTACAGATGAAGGAAAAAGAGACGTAAAGAGGAAAAAAGTAAATAAATAATTTTTTTATTACATTATTATAATAATTACGATGTATATAATGTTTGCAACATTAAATGAGAATGGTTTAAATAGTTTAGGTAAACAAATGCAACTATTATCTGTGGTGGAGTATTATAATATTGACATCCTTATGATACAGGAACATAATGTTAGGATCCAGGGAAATTATCTTATCTAACTGATTACTTCGAAATTATTATAAACAGTACATTTGTTAAAAGGAGGAACTGCACTATTAGTTAAAAAAATTCCACTTTCAAAATACTTAACTATGTGATGGATGAGAATAGCCAAATTCTATGTATCAGTTTCCGTGCTAGACCATATAATTCCCATTATTAATATTTATGCCCCATCAGCGAATACAAGGAAAGGGAGAGAAGAACTGTTTTCTGATGATTTATTATATTACATCAGCAATAATATTGAAAATATAATGATTGGGGGAGATTTTAACTGCTACCAGCATGAGAGATTACAGCAATCATGACAATAAAGGTTTGGTGTCCAAAACTTTTAACAACTCTTATAAAGGATATAAAACTTAAGGATGTTGCCATGATACACAATTATCAACCTGAGTTTACATGTTAGGGATAAATATGGGTCAAGAATTGATAGGCTTTATGTTAAGGGGCTTGAGAACAAAATAGTAAAATGTGATACGGTTCCAGTCAGTTTTCCAGACCATTCAATGGTTCTGTCAAAAGTAAACATTAACAAAAATGTAAAAGTAGGTAGAGGTTTCTGGAAACTGAATTGTAGTATTTTAAACTCTGATGAGGTACAGGAAAACTTTTGGAGTGTTTTGGAAACATGTTAAGGAGAAAATAAACACATACCAGAATATTTTACAGTGGTGGGAACAATGTGCTAAACCAGAATGTAAGAACTTTTAAAAAAAAATATGTAATAGAATGTCGCAAGAAAAATATGGACTAATTTATTTCAAATTAGGTTAAGAGAACTTTATGAAGCTAAATACTTTGATGTAAATTATGAAGAAATAAAGGCACTGAAACCCAGAATAAATGAATTAAGGAATAAAATTTGTGAAAGTGCTAAATAAGATCCAGAATAAAAGACAATAGAAGGATAAAAGCTTTCTCGCCATTTGATCTGTAAAGAAAAAAGTAACGGAAACAAGGAATTAATTGCTAAGGTTAAGAGAGAAAATGGTGAAGAAAGAATACAGAAGGCATAATCTATGTAATTAAAGATTTTTGGGGGAATCTATATAAATGATTTGAAACTAATGATGAATACTGTGGAAAACTTTATAGAGAATTGTAAACCAAGACTAAATGAATCGGAAAATGAATCTTTAATAAAACCAGTAAACGAGAAGGAAATATGGGAAGCAATTAATAATCTCAACCTTGGTAGATCCCCAGGTAGTGATGGTCTACCTGCAGAGTTTTATAAACATATGTGGAAATTTATCAGAGTTGAGATCATGGAGGTAATTCAGTTTATCTTGAGCAATAAAGTATTAAGTGTGTCACAAAATACAGGAATAATAAACCTAGTGCCTAAAAAGGGGTTATCTGAATTTAATTGAAAACTGTAGACCAATAACCCTCCTAAATGTAATGATAAAGTAGTTGCAAAAACATTGGCAAGGAGAATTAAAACTTTTTTAAATTCAATATTGTCAAACGACCAATACTGTTGTATTAAAGGAATGTCAATAATAGATTGTAATATCATGGTTAGGGATCTAGTGCAATTTTTTGTGAGAACCGAAAATGTGCCATGATAAACTTAGATTGGTCAAAAGCATTTCACAGTTGATATAAAATTTGTATTTAGGGTAATGGAAAAATTAGGCATTAACAATGTTTATGTAGACTGGATTAACATGAGGTACGGAAATTGTGCAAGTAAAGTTTTGATTAATGGCATATAAAGGAAGTCATTCAGGATTGAAAGACCAGTAAGACAAGGATGTCCTCTTTCTATGATTCTCTATATATTTTTTCCCAAGAACCTTTTTATTTATCAGTAAACAGCAATGCCAGAATAATTCCCCACAGTTACAAAACAAAAATTCCCATACAAGGATATGCTGATGATTCTACAGTCTTTGTCACAAACTAGTTCATAATTGAGGTTAGCAGAGAAATAGAAAGGTTTAAAGAAGCAACAGGTGTTAAATTAAACAAAGATAAAACAAGTATTATGGGTTTGGGTGAGTGGAAGAGATTTATGGCCTGTGCTGTGGATGAGATCAGCAAAATATTCCAGAATTTTAAGCACTATATATTATGACAATTAAGGACAAGCTTAATATGAATTGGAACAAAGTCTTGGAAAATATAAGCATTACTGTTAATTGTTTATCAAACAGAAAATTATCCTTGTACCAAAAAAGCAATTATTGTGAACTCAAAAGTTTTGTCCAAGGTATGGTACCTATCCCATACATTTCCATTAAACAAAATGTACTCACAGAAAATTGAATCCTGTATTTTTAAATACATATGGAGTGGTAAGTACCAGCCAATTAAAAGACAAACTCTGTATTTACTTGTCAAACAAAGAGGTATTGAAGTAGTTAATGTGTTTTGTAAAGCAGCTGCTATACTATGTACAACTTTCATAAAAATTGCTTCAGACCATGAAAGAGGAAATCTTTAACTCCATACTATACAAGTATAAGGACCAGCTATCTATTAGAAATGAAGCCTACTGATGTTTCCTACTTGTCTCCACCTTATTATAGTAATGCAATCAATACCCTAAGAAGGTTTGCAAGGCATTATAACTTTCCCAATGTCAAGAATAAAGATGTATACAATATGTTAATGATATGAACTAAACCTGCAGTTGAAGAAAATTATCCGCTGTTTAAATGAACTTTTATTTGGGAAAATATTACTTGTAAATATATGGATCCTCACCAGAGAGGCTTCATATATAGGTATATTCATGAAACTCTACCAACAAATCAGAGACTAAAAATGTCAAAACATAAAACAAAATGAGAGTTGTGTAAGATGTGGTGAAGTAGAATATCCATTACATGTATTTTACATCTGCTTCCACAACAGAGAAAATTAAATGGCTTAAAAATTTCCTGAATACAGTCTGCAATGTCAATGGCAATTTATTTCTGCATTTCTTAATGTTTAATATTAACCGTAGTGATAATAAGAATAAAATACAATGATCATGCTAATGTCAGATTATATTTACTGTATGTGGTAAGTAGGAAGGAAAATTATACTGTAGTGTTAAGGAGACTATCGCCTTCATTAAAGGCAGGATATATTATAATAAATGGATGATCAAGTGTATTTTAAAAGTCATCCAAATATTTCACTTACAAATATGTTAATAAGTAATGTATGTAAATTGTAAAATTTTAAATAAAAGAAAAAATAGTAGTTTAGAAATTAGTTTATCCTGTGTATTTTGGTGTGATTTAATCGAATTTGACCTTTAGTTCCGGGTGAATGTGTCCGTTTTAGAGTCGACGTTCCCCCCCCCCCCCACCAAAAGTATGGAAAACTTTAAAATTCATTTCTGACGTTATTAACCCCCCCCCCCCCCCCCGTTGAAATGGGGTTAGAAATACTCCAAATAAGATCTAATGGTTATAATACCGGTGCATCTATAGGTTAACTTGACTGTCTCAGACCATTACCCTCTTGAAGGAACAACAGGTACAAATTAATACATGGTAACAAGAACACCCTTGAACTGGAACGAATAGAGAATTATTGATAACTTTAGAATTACACACAATACTGCGATTCACTTTGACCACGTTAAAATGCTACATGCTTCCCAGATGGGCGCCCTAGGTGGGTCACTGGCCTGTGTCCTGGTGGGCTAAAACCGTAAAAAATAAAGAAAATTTACCCAATTTTGGAGCCAACTGTCACAAGTACATTGTTAACCGCAAATGCAGGTTAACTCCCTAATATATCAGTCCATAACAATATTAAATAATAGCATTGTCTTATTTCTTTACTTAACTTACCTGTCCAATAATTGTAGCCTTCCTATTTCGCGCTTAACACTTTTTTTCGCACGAGCAAAATTCAACTTCCCAACCTGCCCGTCGCCTTCTCCAACATGGCGTCGCAAGTTGGCGCTCCACTCCCTCAAACTTTGAATCCACCAATCAGGAAGCTTGGTTGCAAGTGGTGACGTCATCTGGCTGGCAATGTTTTCTTTCATTGCCTTAACGAGACTTTATTATTTATATTATCATCTTTTATAAAGATATAAACACAAATATACTTATACAATCTATAACAATAATATTATAGTAATTTTTGATAATTTGGAAACTTATTAAACAATTACATATTATATTTCGTGAATGTTTAACAAGAATGTCCAGCCGTTCGAACACAAATCTTTGTCTATTTCAACCTGCCGGCGAACTCCATTTTTGTCTCAATCTAACGTCATATTTTGATTTTTTCCTTCGGTCATAAAAAACACGATAAAAAGACGTCATATAAATATAATTACGTTATCGTATTTTTCCTTATACACAATACGAACAAATACTTATTATTAATAAGTATTTGTTCGTGTAATCATCTCAAGTGACCTCAAATTGAAGACAAATCTCATCAATCGCTGGAAAAGCTAATCAGATGGTGGAAATTAAAAAAATAAAATAAAATAAAAATTACCTGTGCCCAAAAAAGTTAAATATTTTGTATAAGAGTTTTGTGAGCCCATACTTTGAATTTACCTGTCAGGTCTGGTGTCCATATCTAAGGGAAAACATTGATTAAAATTGAGAAAGAACAACAAAAATTTGTATCTGCGTTAAGGAATCTATTATTTGAGGAAAGGCTAAAAGAACTCTGATTAACTACACTCGAGGAAAGAAGTGACGTAATACAAGCATTTAAAATCATGAATAGTATTGAACAGATATACAGGTCAAAGTTTTTCCCAAAATCTTCAATAAGCACAACATAAAAAAGTTCTCATACAGAGCAATGGACAGATGGAATTGACTCCCAAACGTTATTAATTCGTCCACTGTAAACAACTTTAAGATAAACTAACACTGGATAACTAGTATGTTGCTGAGACGATCAATAAACCACCAAACTAGTCTCGCTTATTTATCCTGGTGATTTATAATGTCAGTGGCACTTTACCCACTAGCTTCAGACGCTGAACTAAACGAGTAAACACAAGTATACTTTTTTTTTCCCTGGGTGCGTCGTTATGGGTCGTAGCCAAATGTTGCCAACCCCTCGAGGCTCCTCAGACCTACACAGGCAATGAAACTACTACCCCTCAATACCCTACGCGCACTAACCTCAAGCCATTGACCACGGAACTTTTACTTCTCGTTGGTTTCTTTTTCACTGAGTCCAAGTTCCTCGCTGTACTTTATCTTCTTTTTAAGCGTTGAAGACATACTTCTCTCTATTTAAATTCGTATCTAGAGTCTACAGTCAGTAGAAACAGATCACAATCGTCACACACTGCACTACACGATGCTGCCGACCGGTTATCAAAGTCTGCTACTGCCATATGCCCAGAGAACAAACATGAAAGGTTCACGTCCAGAAAGCGACGTTTTCTTTGAAAGTTTATTGGGGAAACTGAAATAGACATTATGCTATATTTAGTATTCTTTTAAACTGCATGAGAAATTTGTAATCTCTCTTCTATCGGGAAATCTGAATCGATGACTTCGGTAAGAAATGCATGATTAGTTTTGAATACCTACGTTTTGTCCTCTTTTAATAAAATTAGGCTGAATTACGTAACCACGGTTGGCAATATAGGTCGTAGCTTAGTCTACTGAACTCGACACCGACTGCTATTCCCTTTAATCAGAATATTGTCACCGCTGCACAGTCGAGAGGCTGTACATTCATCGTCCCATCCTCCGGAACAAAAGGTTTTTGCTGGCTCCATCAGTGTTACCAATAACTGAATCAGAGCACCGTAATATTCAGGGCACTCAAGAGGTTGGTATACACAGGTGAACAATACCCCTCACTGAAGCTGTGTACCAGCCTCGTTATTTTGTGTCCAAGGTAGAGACCATTTTTTCAGCGGTGTAAAATATGAGCGTGCAGCAATCAGTATAAGTGTAATTGGTTCAGTATACCCATACAAGAAAACAGTTAAATGTTTTCTTGTTCCGGAGGGTGGGACAATGTACAGAGTTTCGTCGTACATGAAACAGTGAATCATACACGAATTTTGTAGTATTTAAGGAAAACCGTGATAAGTTTATGGCAGTGTGCTCCACATGTATCAGGTATCCATGAATAAATCTTAACGGATTATTTTTCATTAAGTTATCCAAAGTTGTCGTAACACAAGACTCAGTTAAAACAATAACTGTAAGTATCACTGGACATACTTTCTGTACACTTAAGACTAATTTATTTCACGTGATAATTAAACACCCTAACGCTACCTTGGGGGATAAGGTTAGACAGATTAACCCAGGGTGTCTAATAGTAAGTGATCCGGTATTTCTAAACAATACACCATGATAGTTTTCCCCTACTAGTCTCCTTATTATCACCAGAGTGGCTTGAGCAAGGATAATTAACGGTAGTAATTATTCCTGAGGGAGGGAGGAGGGAGGGCCGCCTGTTGTGTGATGGCGGGCGAGACTTATATCATACCCGGAACATTGTGATAATTATATTAAACATTACGCTCCTCTATTTCCCAGTAATGAATCTTACATCTGGATAAAGGAACAAAAACCGATAATGTTATGTCGCTGTGACTCCTCCTATCGGCTAGTACAAGATGAATTAACTAACACTAAGAGACACGTGTGATAAAAAAAACCTGCTGTTCAAGTGATATTTTTTGTCTCTGAATAACTGGGAATTTATCTAATGATCCTGAAGGAAAGGTGGGCATGTATCCAACCAAAATGATCAGCCAACCACAGAGTGAATTACAGCACGCGTTATGGCCGTCACACAAGTGTCATCACTACGTCACACAGCTGTCATAGGTAATAGACACGATGTACTTACTATTGTGTCCTAATTGTTACCTGTTTGTCACTCGCCACACAAGACCCGTCAAACGCCCGCTCTTTAGTTGAACTCACCTCTTTGGCTTTTGATTCCTGGTAAGTCTTTTGTTCAGTTGTAATGCCGGTTGTCGAGTGGCGAGAAGAACTTTTTTTTTGTGAGAGGTGTGACGTGTAGCCAAGGCTGGCGGTGTCCGGCCGCCAGAGAAGATGTAATTTACCCTCACTAACATGTAATCCCAAGAGGCATTCTGTTTTTACTTTATTTTGTGATTCTGTTGAGTAAAGTTTTTATGTTGATAAATAAAAGCAAATTATCATCTATGTAGACCGAACAATTATGACGAGAAATTAAAACACCAACAATTATTTTCTGCTTTTCCGACTTATAATGCTCCATATAATTAATAAAGTATTTATTTTTCTTTAATTCTCCAACAAAAATATGTCTGGAACAACCCCCGGAAAAAAACTCAGACTGACCCACGACAAAAAAAGTGTTGGCCGTCTCCCTGTTACCTGATAACATGTGTGTCATTCCCAGCAAGGTTTCAATTCCCTGTTACACTGTTATTTGTTCACGTACTTCGTTACACCCTGTTATTTGCTCATGTTGTTTGTTACACCCTGTTATTGGTGCGTGTTCTGTTACACCCTGTTATTGGTGCGTGTTCTGTTACACCCTGTTATTAGTGCATGTTCTGTTACACCCTGTTATTGATGCATGTTCTGTTACACCCTGTTATTGAAGCATGTTCTGTTACACCCTGTTATTGGTGCGTGTTCTGTTGCACCCTGTTATTGATGCATGTTCTGTTACACCCTGTTATTAGTGCATGTTCTGTTACACCGTTATTGATGCATGTTCTGTTACACCCTGTTATTGGTACATGTTCTGTTACACCCTGTTATTAGTGCATGTTCTGTTACACCCTGTTATGGTGCATGTTCTGTTACACCCTGTTATTAGTGCATGTTCTGTTACACCCTGTTATGGTGCATGTTCTGTTACACCCTGTTATTAGTGCATGTTCTGTTACACCCTGTTTGGTGCATGTTCTGTTCCACCCTGTTATTAGTGCATGTTCTGTTACACCGTTATTGATGCATGTTCTGTTCCACCCTTTTATTGGTACATGTTCTGTTGCACCCTGTTATTGGTGCATGTTCTGTTCCACCCTGTTATTAGTGCATGTTCTGTTACACCCTGTTATTGATGCATGTTCTGTTACACACCTGTTAATAGTGCATGTTCTGTTACACCGTTATTGATGCATGTTCTGCTACACCCTATTATTGGTACATGTTCTGTTACACCCTGTTATTAGTGCATGTTCTGTTACACCCTGTTATGGTGCATGTTCTGTTACACCCTGTTATTAGTGCATGTTCTGTTACACCCTGTTATGGTGCATGTTCTGTTACACACTGTTATTAGTGCATGTTCTGTTACACCCTGTTATTGGTGCATGTTCTGTTCCACCCTGTTATTAATGCATGTTCTGTTACACCGTTATTGATGCATGTTCTGTTACACCCTTTTATTGGTACATGTTCTGTTACACCCTGTTATTGGTGCATGTTCTGTTCCACCCTGTTATTAGTGCATGTTCTGTTACACCCTGTTATTGATGCATGTTGTTACACCCTGTTATTAGTGCATGTTCTGCTACACCCTGTTATTGGTGAATGTTATGTTGCGTCCTGTTATTGGTGCATGTTCTGTTACACCCTGTTATTGATGCATATTCTGTTACATCCTGTTATTGATGCATGTTCTGTTACACCCTGTTATTGATGCATATTCTGTTACACCCTGTTATTGATGCATGTTCTGTTACACCCTGTTATTGATGCATATTCTGTTACACCCTGTTATTGATGCATATTCTGTTACACCCTGTTATTGATGCATATTCTGTTACACCCTGTTATTGATGCATATTCTGTTACATCCTGTTATTGATGCATATTCTGTTACACCCTGTTATTGATGCATGTTCTGTTACACCCTGTTATTGATGCATATTCTGTTACACCCTGTTATTGATGCATATTCTGTTACACCCTGTTATTGATGCATGTTCTGTTACACCCTGTTATTGATGCACGTTCTGTTACACCCTGTTATTGATGCATATTCTGTTACACCCTGTTATTGATGCATATTCTGTTACACCCTGTTATTGATGCATGTTCTGTTACACCCTGTTATTGATGCACGTTCTGTTACACCCTGTTATTGATGCATATTCTGTTACACCCTGTTATTGATGCATATTCTGTTACACCCTGTTATTGATGCATGTTCTGTTACACCCTGTTATTGATGCATATTCTGTTACACCCTGTTATTGATGCATATTCTGTTACATCCTGTTATTGATGCATATTCTGTTACACCCTGTTATTGATGCATATTCTGTTACATCCTGTTATTGATGCATGTTCTGTTACACCCTGTTATTGATGCATGTTCTGTTACACCATGTTATTGATGCACGTTCTGTTATTTTTCTTAGTCTTCAGAATGTCCTGTGTAGAAACTAAGGCCACGTGTCTAAGAATCCTAGCCACTGAAGCACGTAAATAAACAGAGGCGAATATCTTAATTTTTATCGCTGATGACTAGTGTATTTTACGCCTAGTATACGAGCTCAAAGATGTTTATTTGTTGTAACACAGTAATACATCCAAACATCAACACAGAAACACATCAAAACATCTATACTGTATTTGTTGACTTAATAATAGTCTACATTGACTCCACACACATGTAACAAAACCTTACATGAGTCAGCGTGTATGTCTTAATATTTATATCATTGTTGGTGTCTTATTAAGCAGATGCAAGCTACTCGTTTATTTATTAAAGAATATAACACATCATATTTTCTATCACTGACTTGTAACATTAAAATCCTCAGGTGTACACGACTGACCGTGCCAGGAAGTCGCCAACATATCTGGTCACCACACTCGATCTTACCTGCTAACCTTTTATCAAATCTAGATTAGCAACCCTCAATCTATTATGATGAAGCATCGTCCACAATGACCAGGTTATGACGGCTGCTTCACAGAACCACATCATCACTAGAATTAAAGAAACAGCCGAGTTTAGCTAAGCAGTAATCATCAAAAACAATAAGGGATAATTAACCATAGTTGAGATGGTTGTTGGCCTCTGCAGTGATGACCAGTTTTCATGTGAACCACACTGTCGAAATTGAGTCCTTCTTACGTGATTGTCTTACATAGTCCCGGCCATATGGGTGAAATTAGGACTGAAGAGCGAGTATTTCTGGGCCATCTTGACGAACACAGTTCCACTCGTTCTTCACCCCAATCATCCAATTCACATTTGACGGGGTTAAATGCTAAGCCTTTACCGGTGTATCATTTAGCCACGATATAGCTGCCCTGTAATGACGATTCCGAGTTGTGTTATTTTTTCAAAGTTATCGGACGTTTCGTTTCTTATCAAGTTGAAGATCATGATTTTTCTTCGGTAAACTGACCGTTCGGTTGCGAGACGAAACGTTTTGACGACTATAATTGCCAATTTTGGCAGAAATATGTAATTGGACCTTAAATGCTAAGTATTGTAATGGCAACTGTGGCCAGTTACCTGTGACCATTCTCGGCATCCTGTAAGGTGCCAACTACTAATTATTCGCTTTTCGTATTGTGCGTCGCAACCTTTGAAATCCAATAAAGTTCATTATATTCCCTTGTTGTAGCCCAACAGCCATTCAGAAAATGTACAAATAAAACTTATATGTACACAAGGATGATTTTATTAAATAGTGTACTGCTGCCCCAGCATGGCAGTCCTCTCCCTTTAGCGGTTAATCACAGAGTTGTCAACATTCCTACTAGTAAACTCGACTTAAAGATATAATTTGATCTTCAGCTCTGTCCAGATTGCTTGTCAAGGACCTCTGTCAGTTTATTTCGTCGTTAGTATCTTTACTTCATGGTCTAGGTCCTAGGACGTTACCCACCTCCCTCCTCTTGGTCACATTTAGTTTATTAAGTAGCAATATGAGTAGGTTGTGAGGGGTCTTGACTCTAGGATGCTCCTCTTCTCCCCACGTGTGTGTAAACTGTGTGTACAAGTATAACATAGCAAGATGCCTCGCCACTGGCCGTCTCCAGTTGGCCGCATCATTTAGAGTAATAACACCCTATCAAACCCCAGGTCGTGTCCCTTCACGTCGGCCTTTTCTTGTTCTCACACTCGCTTAAAAAGACGATGGAGGGCCCCAGTCTTACCCCTAGGGTACTTTGAGGATTCAGGGGCCCCACGAGGACCCAGCTTGTGTGAGTGAGTCAGGAAGCCCCACGGGTCTCCTATCAAAAAGGCAGGAAGTCAGGTTTTTGAGGGCCTTTCTCTATTACGACCTATCCCGTTTAACCCTTTATAGAGCAGTTTCACACTTAGGTATTTTAATCTGTCAGCTGAGAGGAACCCTTGTCCTCTAAAGGCTTAAAATACCTCGCTCGACAAAAATGAGGCTGAGGGTTCCTTAACATGTCTCGTGGGACGCAGGAGTCGGTTGGACCCGAGTGAGTCCGAAGTTCACTCAAGGGCCTTTGGAACATACAAGGAGAATTGAGGGGGGGGGGGTTAAGGGGGTTCTCAGTTGCCATGTACCTGAAAGGCTTTCAGGTACCCCAAAGAGAGACAGGCAAGATTTGGGGCCCTCAGGTATCCCCAGGTGACACAGGTAAGACTTGGGGCCCTCAGGTATCCCCAGGTGACACAGGTAAGATTTGGGGCCCTCAGGTACCCCCAGGAGACACAGGTAAGATTTAGGGCCCTCAGGTATCCCCAGGTGACACAGGTAAGATTTGGGGCCCTCAGGTACCCTCAGGAGACACAGGTAAGATTTGGGGCCCTCAGGTATCCCCAGGTGACACAGGTAAGATTTGGGGCCCTCAGGTACCCCCAGGAGACACAGGTAAGATTTGGGGCCCTCAGGTACTCCCAGGTGACACAGGTAAGATTTGGGGCCCTCAAGTACCCCCAGGAGACACAGGTAAGATTTGAAGCCCTCAAGTACCCCCACGTGACACAGGTAAGATTTGGGGCCCTCAGGTACCCCCAGGAGACACAGGTAAGATTTAGGGCCCTCAGGTATCCCCAGGTGACACAGGTAAGATTTGGGGCCCTCAGGTACCCCCAGGAGACACAGGTAAGATTTGGGGCCCTCAGGTACCCCCAGGAGACACAGGTAAGATTTAGGGCCCTCAGGTATCCCCAGGTGACACAGGTAAGATTTGGGGCCCTCAGGTACCCCCAGGAGGCACAGGTAAGATTTGGGGCCCTTAGGTATTCCCAAGTGACACAGGTAAGATTTGGGGCCCTCAGGTACCCCCCAGGTGACACAGGTAAGATTTGGGGCCCTCAAGTACCCCCAGGTGACACAGGTAAGATTTGGGGCCCTCAGGTACCCCCAGGAGACACAGGTGTTAGTGTGTGTATTGATAATCAGGCGAGGGTCCGTCACAGAGGCCAGATGTATTGTTGTCAGGTTCAAGGTGTTCCGCCACAACATATTAGTGAAGTTTGTGGAATATATTTTAGTATATATTTCTTGTTTCAATAACTTTATATTTATTAACCAATATTTTGGCCTCTTAAGTGACTGTATTATTCTGTTGGATAGTTTCGTCTTTTTTCTAACTTATTTGTTGCAAAAGAAAACCCAACTGATCGCTACACCATGAAAAGACCATTATGGAATATTTCGTTTATCCTGTGTTGTTTAATCATGAGACTCTCTTATTGATTATTAATATTTCGGTATATTTGGACAACATGTACACTTTAATATCACACGCCCTTTCGCTGATTTCAATATAAATGCTGACGAACGTTTTTATATATATTGTAGAAATATGTTACCTTCCACCAGACAGATCCTACTATATTCTGTGATGATCAAGACAGGTACCGATATTTAATGGCTAGATTTACCTGTATAATTGACACATCTTTTTTTTTCGTATATCTAAACCTTGAATTTGATACAGTACTCTACTTTATCACTTTGTTTTGCTGTTTTTGCATGATAATTTGTTTGTTTATGACTGTGGTGGATCTGCAGATGACTAAATCAACAACACGCCAGCAGGCAACAACACCCGACCATCAAGTGTCACCTGCCCTCTACTCCGCCTCACTCCATCACTGCACGTCACCAGTACCAACCACAGCACCACTATTGACGTGTTATTGAAACTCAGTTGCCCTACCAATTTGTTGCGGTTTTCAGCCAAACGTCAGAGTGAATTAGTGAAAAGAATATTTACTATTAACAAAATATTAAAAAAAATATCAATAACATAGTGAAGCGGGCCTGAGTACACGATGGTCTCAGCGTTCTGTTATACATCTTTTCTTTTAATTCGTGATTGATAAACAAGTGTAAACCAAGACGATCGTTTATAATATGTCGTCGCGTTAATAACTAAAGAGAGCAGAACAACAGATAAAACAGGAGTGTGTGTGTAAGAGAATGTTTGTGTGGTGGTGACACGGCACTATGGTCCCAGGCGGACCCCCCTCACACCCCAGACCTTAAACCCCACCTAGTGTACTGAAGCATAACCCGTGGCTTATAAAACTTGTATTTCTCTCTCTTCTTCATATTAATTTTCATCCATAGAGCAACACACACACACACAAAGTACAGGATAGTTGTGAGTGTAGGGTGGCTCTCTTCCCTGCTGCTGACACCTGCCTCATGACAACTTGTCTTCCTGCTCGTTAATTTGTCACTGCCTGATATCTCCCGTGTGGGCGACCTCCTCCAAATAAAACACACGGTATTTAATCTTAAGTTGTGTTTTATTCTGCTGGAAAGCTTTCCGTCAGATAAACGCCAAAACAATCCTTTAAATAAACTTGAAAAGAATATTGAATATTCGCTCCGTCTGGTAACCATCAGATTTTGCGTTAACTGGAATACTAAGTGTGTCTGTCTCTCTGAGCCTTTGTGAAGCATGAGAGAGAGGTTAATGTGAATAAACAAAACTCTCTAAGTAAGTGTGGTGCCGCAACGACGGATGGAGGGGCCAGTAAACACGACCGCCATCACGACACCCCGGGAGGAGCAGCTGTTTCGGGGCGGCAGCAGACCAACAGGAGGGAGACAGCGGCAGGCCAACAGGAGGGAGGCGGCGGCCAGGACAACAACTTGGGTGCAGCTCATCGGGGTAAGAATTGTTCTTTGGGTTGAGGTTCGTCGTAACATATATTAAGACTTAACCATCTTGAAATGCCTTAAGTTATAGATGTGATAAAACTACAATGTATTTAATTTTTCTGGTGAGGTGACACGTGTGTGTGTGTGTGTGTGTGTGTGTGTGTGTCGTGCGTGTGAGCGAGGCTAGCATGCAGAATCACCTGCGACCAACTAAAAGGGCAAAACATCCTGCCTCACCGACTCTCTCCAGTCCACTTTCCTTATTTGACCTGCACAGATTGACCCCACTTGACCCTACACACGCCCAAAGGCGAGTCGAGGACGCGCGAGGGACGACGCCCATATCTGTACGTGGGTGAGGGAGGGATAGTGGAGTTATTGATAGGGAACATTAAATGAGACCCATAAAGAAGGATGACGGAACTGTCTACGAGGAAAATAACAAATGCAGAAAAGGAATCTAAGACAGACTGAGCGGAGAAGATAAGTCACTGGGTTAAGCGAAACAACCAATGGATAAATGACACGTAACAAGGGAAGTGAAAAGAAAAAAATTCCTCACAAGCGAGTAGATGAAAACAACACCTGTGATCTCTCAAGGAATAACTTCAACAGCTGATGAACACGAAGAGAGGGCGTGACGAAAGACAAAAATAAGGGGGTCGAGAATGGTGTAGATGGGTGAAGGTAAAGTATTGTGATGCGTGAGGTGAGTCAAGGTTAGGGACCACTATAACCCCCCCCCCCCCCCCCACTAGAGTCTATACCTACATGCTGGAAATGTTGAACCAACCTCGAAACTCCGAGTCAATTCGACAGTTGTAATGCACTTTCCATGTTATCTGGACCTACAATGATGGACAGATTTATCCAGATTTATCAACTTCCCTTCAGTTTGACGCTGTCCGATTCGTCTGTTGCTCACAAGTGCTGCAGCTACCCGAGCCTCGTTCACCACCGTCAGCCATTTAAGGACACACTGTCACTCACTCGCTGATATCAACACACTAAATAGTAACTCACCAACGCCAAGACAACACCAACCAGTAACTACGTCGCCATACAGAAAAAACCCCTGAGAATAACATTAAAAAAGAGTATATATTTTTTCACTTTTGTTAATAATAATAATAATAATAATAATAATAATAATAGTTACCAAAAAGAACAACCAATCTTCACCCTTCACACATACAACTAAAAACTACTGACCCAAATTAAGAGTTTTATTACTAATAATTCTTTAATTAGTGATGGACTAGTATAAATCCCCAATCTTGTTACGTGCTTAAAAGGCCATCCACAGCGCAGTAATAACGTTATAATGCCAACTTATCCCATACCGACAAACACGCCGATCCACACAACCAACTCTCACTCTCCCTCCCTTAACTCTTATCACTAACATGTCTCTCACCTCGGGTCGGGTCCCCTTCCGGGTCGAGGTCAAATAAGTTAGGATATTCGTGAGCACACAGGCGAGGTCAGGTCAACACCCACGAAAGAGGTCAAAGCGTTTAGGGTGTCGCTGATGTGTCAGGTTACGTCGAAGTGTGATAATGATTTGTTCCTTTTATCAGTAAATAAAGTATTACGAGTTGATTTATCACAGAAAAAAATATATAACTGTCAGTTCCAGGAATACACGGTAAATGTTGCACTGACACCACTTGTCCCAGCCGTAAGTACTTTGAAAATATTTAATGCAAAAAAAAAAAAAGTTGCTCATCCGTAGAACAAGGAAACTAGTAAAACAGTTAGTGACTGAGAGACATGTTTAGCAAACTGTATATGAAATACTAAAAACTAGAGTTGTGTTGGTAATACAGTTAAACAGACAAACTGACCAGGTCATCCCCACAACGGGATCCGGACAAAACTCCACGAGTTAAAGTACAAAGTAAGACAAAAGCCCCTCAGGTTAGGAGTGGTGTGGGGGTGAACCCTTAGCGCAAGGCCTGGTGATCACTACTACAGGAGCTGCAGCCGTCTGTCGCGCTGCTCACTGACCATCACCGTATCGTAAGGACTTTTGTTCCATTACTTTCATCAATACGCAGACACACACACACACACAGAGGCCGGCGATGTACACGAAATAGGAGTGTGTTGTAGGTGGTTGTCTGATCTGGCAGCGGAAGGTGTTGTCCTTGTAATGTGACCTTACTTGACGACGACCTGCCGCGACAACGACGAGACTAGGCAGCGAAAAGCGAGGTAATGCGATCTGTCAAGTTATCTGTGTGGACAGTGTATACCCGTGGCCGCAGATAGGCATAAGACACCCTACTTAACCCTTCACCTCAGGACGCAGCCGAAAATCCGGTATTCTGTGAGGCTCTGGTGCATAATGGGGTGTGAGGAGGCTCGATGAGTGGAAAAACAAAAAATCACAGGAAAAAAATTACAGAAAAAAAAAATGCGAAGAGTCACATTATATATATATATATATATATATATATATATATATATATATATATATATATATATATATATATATATATTTCATGTAGATCCACAATGAAAACGTGGATAAGATAAATCTTGATAAAATCACACGGGAAAAGGGAAACAACGGAGCACCTTAGCTTTCGTCTTTACATAAGAACGTAAGAATGGAGGAAACTGCAGCGGGCCTATTGGCCCATACTGGGCAGTCCCGTTTACACCCAACCCCTATTGCTCATATGAGCATCCAACCTATGTTTGAAGCTATTCAGCGTATTCGAGTTAATGATGATATTTGGTAACTTGTTCCATTCATCCACTACTCTGTTTCCGAACCAGTGTTTACCTATTTCACGCCTAAATCTAAATTTGTCTAATTTAAAATCATTGTTATGAGTTCGCTCCTGGTTGGATAGTTTGAGTACCTTTGTAATGTCCCCTTTGTTTAGCCCTGTCTTCCATTTATACACCTCTATCAGGTCGCCCCTCGCTCTACGTCTCTCGAGGGAGTGCAAATTAAGATGCTTTAACCTGTCTCTATACTCAAGGTTCCTAATGCCCGGGATTTGTCTTGTCATTCTCCTCTGAATTCTTTCCAATGATTCTATATCCATTCTGTAATACGGTGACCAGAACTGAACTGCGTAATCCAGGTGTGGTCTCACAAGCGCAAGATACAGTTTTAGGATGACCTCGCTAGTCTTGTAACTAACACTCCTTTGTATGAACCCAAGTACTTTATTTGCCTTGTTACGAGCAAAAACACATTGTTTACTTGGCTTAAGGTTCCTACTTATCATTACTCCTAAATCTCTCTCGCAGTCCGATTTCTCTATGGCATCGTTGTTCATCTGGTATCTGGTTTCCCTGTTTACATCTCCTATACTGAGTACTTTATATTTGTCCACGTTGAATTTCATCTGCCATTTTTCAGACCATTCGAAAAATTTGTTTAGATCTTCCTGTAGTTTTGCCGAGTCCTCGTCAGATTTAATAACACGTCCTATTTTAGTGTCATCAGCAAATTTACTTATGTTGCTGTCTATGCAGATATCTATGTCGTTTATGTATATAATAAATAATAATGGTCCAAGTACTGAGCCTTGGGGAACTCCACTTGTGACGTTGCTCCAATGGGACTTAGTGCCGTTAATGCTCACTCGCTGTTTCCTGTCCTGTAACCATGCCCTAATCCATTTAAGGATGTTACCTTTGATGCCATGTGCTTCTACCTTTCTAATTAGTCTTTCGTAGGGGACTCTGTCGAAGGCTTTGCTAAAGTCGAGATATACCACATCATAATTGTGCCCCTCGTCCACCGATTCGAAAACTGATGAAAAGAATGTTAATAGATTAGTTAGACAAGAACGTCCGCTTGTGAAGCCATGCTGGGAATCATTGATCAATCAGTGCTTCTCCAGGTGATTTCGATTAGAGTTTGAAATGATTGCTTCCTGTAATTTGCCTACTATTGATGTTAGACTGATTGGGCGGTAGTTAGAGGATAGTGATCTTTATTCAAGACATCTTCAGAGGCAACTTCAGTTGCCTCTGAAGATGTCTTGAATAAAGACGAAAGCTAAGGTGCTCCGTTGTTTCCCTTTTCCCGTGTGATTTTATCAAGATATATATATATATATATATATATATATATATATATATATATATATATATATATATATATATATATATATATATATATATATATATATTATGGGATTAGCCCACCAGGGCAAAGATCAATGACCCACCTCGGCCTGGAGGCGAAATAATAATAAAAATAATAATAATAATTATAATAATAATAATAATAATAATTAATAATATAATATAAGAACATTAAATAATAATATAAAAATAATAATAACAATAATAATAATAGCAATATTAATAATAATAATAATAATAATAATAATAATAATAATACTGCAACTACTACTACTAATAATAATAATTATAATAATAATATCAATAACACAATACCAAATAATAATAACTAAATATAAAAACATTAAATACAAATATAAGGGATAATAATAATAATAATAATAATAACAATACTACTACTACTACTACTACTACTTTTTTTTTTTTTTTTTTTTTTTTTTTTTTTTTTTTTTAAAACAGTGGCCTCCAGCCTCCCCCAATAGCCACACCTTCGCCACCATTTATTTACCTTAATATTAAATACCCTAATACATAATAAGCTATCCTATCTGTGTTACTACTACTACTACTACTAATAATAATAATAATAATAATGGACCATAAATATATGTATGTTGTGTTGTCAATAGTAAGAGAAACAATTGAGACCCTGCAATTGTGTGTAAATGAGGCAGAAAGTCAGACCAGCAACCTGGGACTTGGTCACAATTTTCGTGATGCCATATGGCAGCAGGGTCTACCATTAGACAACACATTATGCTTTCAATGTCTTCCCAGGCGGTAGTACCTCTCTGTTTGGTAGCTGCCTACTACCTGTTACTTCACAAAGAAAACAGAGTTGTGCGGACGATGACTTACTTGAAAAAACTGATCTCACTATCGAACAATTTGCTATATTGAAAACGTTAAAATTCGAGGATTTTAACACCTACTGCTGTGCCCTATTTGTTTACAACTCCGGAATAATCAGAGATACAACTTAAAGACACCCAGAGCTACTAAGACCACCCCCCCATGCGCTCCTCTCAGTCCCAGACCTCCATAAAATATCACGGTGTGAAGGTGTGGAACAACTTACCCCCACACATCCGAGCAAAGACTATGCTCCCTTCCTTTAAATCATCTCTTAAAAAATATCTGTTGTCTAAGAGTTAATATTTTTTTTTATAATACCTATCTTATATATCTGCCTTTATTGTACCACCAAAAACCGTGTTATCAAAACTTATCATGTAGATAGATAGAAATTACCATTGCAATAAATATATTTGCCAACTAGACATAATCCTGACAGCTCTGTTCTCTTGTTCAACCTTAATACAACCCGTGTTGTACTGCTTCCCTCCCTTATCATATTTATGTATATCAACTCCACTGTAAAGTATGTATATACTTATAATATAAATGTAAAAAAATAAAAATATATAAAAATAAATATCGATGTGATAACCGTGGTGACATTCTGAGATGTTCTTATCACCACCATGCTATGTGTACTATTCCAGATGACACTTAATGTTACAGAATACTTCCTTGAGATAAACGTACAGTATATATCTGGTGCCTACAAGAGAGCTCAGGTTCTCAACTGGCTCAGCCATGTTAATATTGTAATTATTATCCACTCAGTATCTGTGTTCTTCTGGCTAAATAAACTGTTTTAGTATCAATATCAATACAGAGACCCAACATGATTATCTCGTAATGGAAGACACGAAGCTTTAAACATTACCAACACTCGCATTAATTACAGGGCTATTTGTCTCAGATTCTGTGGTCATGCTGATGAAACGTAAGAATTATAAACACCCAAGAAACAGGAAAGAAAACGACGATGAGAGAGAGAGAGAGAGAGAGAGAGAGAGAGAGAGAGAGAGAGAGAGAGAGAGAGAGAGACTTGCACTTTGATAAATTTTCTCTAGCGTTTTAGTTATAAGTTTAAAATTCAGTATCTAATAAACACAAACTGCATCGTAATTTGGTAAACAAACATAGAAATCAAAGCTCTCTGTCTACTCGTGTCTCCCGCCGCGGTAGATCCAGATGTTGTCACTACGGAGTCATTACAAAACAAACTGTCCTAAGTGTTGGCAACTGTTCTATTTGAATAACACCTGGCTCGGACACGTCACCCACGGGAGTGCTCAAAGTCATGGCCGTCTTATGGATATGAATGACGAGAGTTTCGGATTAACTTATTGCTCGTCTTAAAATAAGAAAATGGATGCAGGAGGAAGGTATTTCAGGGTGATGAACCGTTGTGATTATGGGGAAGACACTCTGGTTCACTCAATCATCACTCTGAGTTATAAGATAAACAGTCGGTACCATAAACTTCAACATACAGTGAGTAGAGTACTGTACAGTAAGTAAACACCTGGATTGAAAAATACTGAAGCAATTTTGTACGGGTCCTCTCTATGCTGTATAAAATCGTCTGAGAGTGATAATATCAGACCTCTTCGGGACATGGAATGCAGCATAGTGCTGTGGTGCATTGTTGCCTTTCTTGTGACATAATTTATGAATAATATAGTACAGTATTTTTTCAAGGCGTTTTAGTCGAGGTTTACAGTTGACACGATACTGGATCTCGAACGTATACTTGTGTGTGCGAAAAGATAATTTGTACTTTGTGTTTACCTACAAAAATTAAGTTATATATATATATATATATATATAGAGTCAGTCCATATAGCACGCGGATATCCATATATAAACAATACCTCACTAGCCGAGAATCGAACCCTGGACCTCTGCGTGTGAACAGGGATTGCTACCACCGCGCCACAAGGACAACAAAAGCAATCCTACGCTTTTCTTTTTATTTCACACAAAGCCTGTTCATTCGTCTTTTGTTAAGCAACTTGAACCTCCATTAGGGATTGCCCATGCCAACTATGTGGTCGGAGTAGTATTTTACCGAGTCCAGCTAGGAAACACTGTACAGTATATCTCATCAGTCCATATAGCACGCAGACTTCCATATACAAACGTTGCTTAACAAAGACGAATGAACAGGCTTTGTGTGGAATAAAAAAAAAAGCGTAGGATTGCTTTTGTTGTCCTTGTGGCGCGGCAGTAGCGATCCCTGTTCACATGTAACTCTTAACTCCCTTATATAACCCTTTACAAAGTTTCTCATTAATTTTAGCGTTATCCGCCTTACATCAATAAAAACGAGTTCCTGATTAACAAACATTTGAGTCTGAGATAATAAGCTAAAAATCTTCACTGGGTCTCAAGTGGTTGTCAGTATTCTTCATCGATTTCCAGACGCAATATTATGAATAAATATGTCTCAGTGGAGAGAATTTTCCCAGGTTAATGCCGGGTCATAAACAACCTGAGTATTTATCCTCTCTATTATTCAACAAAGTCTAATAAGAACAAGATATAAGACTTCCATTAATATATGACGCTGTGAAAACTGGCATTTTTTCTGACAGCTGATTCGATCAGGAGTTCTGACAGTCAAAGCAAAAAGGTCAACTGATGGTATCGACAGGTTCTTTGCCCCATGATTCACCAACACCGGATTCTGTTATGACCGAAGAACTGTTTTTTTTTAGTTTAAATTTTAACTATTTTTCTCAATTTCACAAGACTTTTGCTTCTTAATGAGTGGATGGAAACAGTATGTAATGGCACTAGTGAGGGACTGGTTCAATGGGTGTCATGAGGTAAGGAGGTGTGTCAAGTGATGTCAGGAGGTAGAAAGGTGTGTCAAGTGATGTCAGGAGGTAAGGAGGTGTGTCAAGTGATGTCAGGAGGTAGAGAGGTGTGTCAAGTGATGTCAGGAGGTAGAGAGGTGTGTCAAGTGATGTTAGGAGGTAGAGAGGTGTGTCAAGTGATGTCAGGAGGTAAGGAGGTGTGTCAAGTGATGTCAGGAGGTAAGGAGGTGTGTCAAGTGATGTCAGGAGGTAAGGAGGTGTGTCAAGTGATGTCAGGAGGTAGAGAGGTGTGTCAAGTGATGTCAGGAGGTAGAGAGGTGTGTCAAGTGATGTTAGGAGGTAAGGAGGTGGGTCAAGTGATGTCAGGAGGTAAGGAGGTGTGTCAAGTGATGTCAGGATGTAAGGAGGTGTGTCAAGTGATGTCAGGAGGTAAGGAGGTGTGTCAAGTGATGTTAGGAGGTAAGGAGGTGTGTCAAGTGATGTCAAGAGGTAAGGAGGAGTGACAAGTGATGTCATGATGTCAGGAGGCGTGCCAAGGGATGATAGGATGTGTGCCAAGGAGGTGTGTCAAGGGATGTGAGGAGGTAAGGAGGTGTGTCAAGTGATGTCGGGAGGTAAGGAGGAGTGTCAAGTGATGTGAGGAGGTAAGGAGGTGTGTCAAGGGATGTCAGGAGGTAAGGAGGTGTGTCAAGTGATGTCGGGAGGTAAGGAGGTGTGTCAAGTGATGTCAGGAGGTAGGGAGGTGTGTCAAGGGATGTCAGGAGGTAAGGAGGTGTGTCAAGTGATGTCGGGAGGTAAGGAGGTGTGTCAAGTGATGTCAGGAGGTAGGGAGGTGTGTCAAGGGATGTCAGGAGGTAGGGAGGTGTGTCAAGGGATGTCAGGAGGTAGGTAAGTGAGTCAAGTGATGTCGGGAGGTAAGGAGGTGTGTCAAGTGATGTCAGGAGGTAGAGAGGTGTGTCAAATGATGTCAGGAGGTAGGTAAGTGTGTCAAGTGATGTCGGGAGGTAGGGAGGTGTGTCAAATGATGTCAGGAGGTAGGGAGGTGTGTCAAGTGATGTCAGGAGGTAAGGAAGTGTGTCAGGAGGTAGGGAGGAGTGTCAGGTGAGTCAATATACACCAAGATTCGGTGCTCATGGATAATCAGGCAGAAGGAGAGTTAAGAGTTAGTGTGCCCTGGTTCTCTCATCACTCACTGGGTGTTATGTGATGAAGCGAGTGAAAGTTATGTATGTTGTTGTCCGAGTTGAAGGTCTAGCAAATGTATTCTATGGCCACACTATAAAGTATGTTCCCAACCTCTCTACAGTATTTAGATGTACTTAACCAGCTAACAAATTATTAACTCCTTGTGGATGATACACATTGCTATACAGACTTTCGTGGAGATCGTCTGAATACAGTCAACATTGAGCGAGATCTCCCATGACGTTTGAGGACAATCTTGAAGTTATACAAGAGAACTCCATGAAAATATGTGAAGCAGTGTGTATATATATTTGTTTTAGATACCCTGTATGTCTTTCATTAATATTAAATGGGAAAATAATTAAATTAGGGTTATTATTAATATGACATGCTTCAATTATATGCAAGACCTGGTAATGAGAAGTGAGGTTAGGTGGTGATGTTTTTGTCACAACACGCGACGTCGTCCACAATTATCACCATAACCAATTGTTAGTGATCTGAACTTCCATTGTTATATTATAATTACTGGTATTATTATCATCATTGTTAAGATTTATTGTCATCATTACTAGCATTAATAGTACGATCATTGGGCTAATAATTATAATTAGCCCAATGATCGTATTATTGCTACAACTATTTTTCATTGCATTATGTTATATCCACCAGCCAGCAGTGTGAGCATGGCTGCTGACAACATTATGGTCAGGAATATTTCTTCTTTCAATAACACTTAACTTTATGCACAGGAAAAGTCTGACCAACATTTTCAATCAATAGAACATCTTTTGAGGTGTGTTGTTGAACCTTCATTGGATATATTAATAATCTTCCGAGGTGTTATTAGTTATAATTAAGTTTCTTGTGTGTGGTAATCTGTCTTCATTCTCCTTCATCATGTTTTTTGTCACCTTTTTCACCAGTTAATCACCATCAGCTCAAGTCTCCTCTATTAACAAAGATAAAAATATCATTTGTATACATTGAAGCATTGAGTTATTTTCACTGTTAACATTCATCAGTTACTTGGGGTTAACAATACAATACGTAAACATTCAAGATTTTTTAATAAACATAAATCATACAAATTTAATACACATAATATTCAACATAATAAGAGCCACAATATGCAGCAGTTGTACATAATAATTAAAGCTTGGTGGGGGACATGGCACTGGGTAGGGGGGGGGGGGGAAAGGGTGCACTCACTACCTCTATCTTCTCATGATGTCGGCGATGGAGAAGCCGAGTCTCTTGGGAGGTGGCACTACAACAGGCAGCTCCTCGTCCTCCTCTGTCACTGTTTGCATCACGTCGTCTTCTACCACGTCGTCATCGTCACAGTGAAGCACGTCAACCACTTCGTCAGTATCATGGGAGTCACAAGTAGGTAGGGCGGGAGATATACGTGGTGAAGGGGGTGTGAGGATGGGCGTGGGCGGGGTGGAGTCGTGGGCGTGCTGGGCCTTGTGGACGGCCAGGGTGCGCGCCTGACAGAACCCCTTGCCACACACCTCACACTTGAAGGGCTTCTCCTTGCTGTGGATGTACTTGTGGTCGCGGAGGTGGTCTTGTCTCCTGAAGGCCTTGCCGCAGATGTCGCAGGGGAAGGGCCGCTCGTCCGTGTGTGTTCTCTCGTGGATCAGCAGGTTGTAGCTCTTGGTAAACTCCCGTTGACAATACTTGCAGATGTAGCGCTTCTTGGGTCGGCTGAGGCGGCCTCCAGGAGTCAACAGGAGACGGTTGAGGGCCAGGTCGCCAGCACCCAGAGCCGCCCACGGCAGCTGACCCAGAGGCATAGATCCGTAATTTTGCAGCATCCCCATCAGTCTTGATTCAAGACCAAGGGGAGCGTGTTGTTTAGCACTGGTAGGTGGCACTTGATGCAAAAATGGTAATGACTGGAACAGCGGGAAGGCGGGTGGCACTCGAGATAATGGAGTAAACGCTGATCCCAGAGTTCCAGGCGTAAACTTGGCACCGAGGGTAGACGGGTCGGGCCGTGCCGCTAACACTGATGTACGCTCCATACTGCTGAGGTAGTGGGTCTGATCGCTGAGCGAGATCGGCCTGGTTTTATAGGCGAGAGTCTTGCCGGGGGCACAAGGGGCCGACTATTGGCTGCCGAGACGCAGTGCTACTGGCTCAGGTTCGAAGAGGGCGGAGCAACGATGAAACAGCGACCATGATTGGTGAAACTCACAAAGCGGGAGGGGATGTAGGAGCCTCGTGACTGGCAGTTGGGCGTGTAGGAGGCTCTACTGACCCTGTCGAAGAAGTGCACGTGGATTATTATCTTCGAGTCTCGACACGCATGACTTACGGAGCTTTTTTTACTTTTTTTTATTTATGACAAAAAATTCTCACTCCATGTTTGTTGTTACAAGACCACATGCAATGACACGTTCCTCTACTCGCTCCACAACAATACCTTGGCAGTGCCCCCCTTGAGTAAGCATTGTGGGCGTGGGGGCGAGGAGGGCGAGGGTTCCCACGCCACGCTGCCCGCCACCTTCAGGGAGAACTATCAGCGGAACTAATCTGCTATGTGCGATGCTCACCTCAACCCCGTTAAAGCTCCTTCACTACCTTCTTTCCTTACTCTTGAAATCATTGTCAGTCGGGAATTAATGATACCTACAGTAGTAATATTTGACAGAAGAGGCAGACGAGGAGCTACGTGGCCACCAGCCTGGAGATGACCGAGGTCCACACTCAACGATATATTAAGAGACGTACAATGAATAATTAAAAGTGTCTAAAAATTAAGACCAACTGAGGGACGTCGCGCGTGGACGTTCCCACACTCCGCCGTCCCGGGCTCATAACGCACCGCTTTTTTGTTTCTTTTTTTTTTTTTTGTTCCTGCTTGATTGCCGGTGGTGCGTGGTACCGGGCGAGAGATGCTCTGTACAGGGAATTAGATCGTGCGCAGGTGGGTGTGAGTTTACCCCGAGTACAGCCAAGGGTGTAGCCGTCCCCCTACTACTGGGCCAGACACTACCTCCTCCGCTGGTTTGTGTTCTCTAGTGACGGCTGGCTCCTTAGTTCCCATCATCACTACCTTCTTCTTTTCTTCATTTTACTACATCAACATCCAGTTCTATTTCTTCTGTTTTTCTCTATAATCTCTTAATGATCTACTTACCTCCACCTTTCTCTCTCATTCTTTCTCCATTCTTCTTCTAACGCCTTCTTTCTCTCTTCCTCCTCACATTCCTCATCTTCTTCCAACTTCTTTAATCAAGTCTTTCCTGTATCCTCTTTATCACCTCTCTCATAACAATTATTCTACAAATTCTCACTTAACATTCCACGAGTAAAAAATATCACAATAAAATGTCTTCCCTCCTTCCCTGCCTGCCTCCCTACCTCCCTGCCTACCTCCCTCCCTGCCTGTTCCTTATATACAGTAGTACCACTGATGTTCCTATCTTTACCACACAAAAAACATAAAGTCTCCGGTATACCAACATCACATTTCACTGCGACGCTAAACTGTATTAAACTCTATGGAAAATACACAAACAGTTTAGTATAGCTTTAGGTTATTGCGACGTAAGTTTATGCAAGTTGAAAAAAAATATCGGTATCAGTTAAAGATTAGTTCCATCCTACAGCTTATTTCACCTTATGACTAAACACTCTTAGGGACATGACGAGTAGGTTTTAGGTTAGGTTAAGTTTGGTTAGGTTAGGTTAGGTTTGGTTAGGTTAGGTTAAGTTTGGTTAGGTTAGGCTAGGTTAGCTAGGGTTAAGTCAGGTTAGCATTAGGGGAGTTAACCAACAGCTGAAATAAACTGTAGGTGGATTTAATCTTCAGCAGGGAGGCAAGTAGCAGGCAGACAGGGAGGAGGGCAGGTAGCAGGCAGACAGGGAGGAGGGCAAGTAGCAGGCAGGCAGGGAGGAGGGCAGGTAGCAGGCAGGCAGGTAGGAGGGCAGGTAGCAGGCAGGCAGGAAGCAGGCAGACAGGGAGGAGGGCAGGTAGCAGGCAGGCAGGGAGGAGGGCAGGTAGCAGGCAGGCAGGGGGGGAGGCAGGGAACAGGCAGGGAGGGAGGCAGGTAGCAGGCAGGGAGGGAGGAGGGCAGGTAGCAGGCAGGCAGGTAGGAGGGCAGGTAGCAGGCAGGCAGGAAGGAGGGCAGGTAGCAGGCAGGCAGGGAGGAGGGCAGGTAG
The DNA here is from genome assembly GCA_958450375.1 of Homarus gammarus. NCBI lineage: Eukaryota > Metazoa > Arthropoda > Malacostraca > Decapoda > Nephropidae > Homarus > Homarus gammarus. The sequence goes on from CAUDMG010002463.1 coordinate 1,179,108, forward strand.
CAGGCAGGCAGGGAGGAGAGCAGGTAGCAGGCAGGCAGGGAGGAGGGCAGGTAGCAGGCAGGCAGGGAGGAGGGCAGGTAGCAGGCAGGCAGGGAGGAGGGCAGGTAGCAGGCAGGCAGGTAGGAGGGCAAGTAGCAGGCAGGCAGGGAGGAGGGCAGGTAGCAGGCAGGCAGGGAGGAGGGCAGGTAGCAGGCAGGCAGGTAGGAGGGCAAGTAGCAGGCAGGCAGGGAGGAGGGCAGGTAGCAGGCAGGCAGGGAGGAGGGCAAGTAGCAGGCAGGCAGGGGGGAGGCAGGGAGGAGGGCAGGTAGCAGGCAGGCAGGGAGGAGGGCAGGTAGCAGGCAGACAGGGAGGAGGGCAGGTAGCAGGCAGGCAGGGGGGAGGGCAGGTAGCAGGCAGGCAGGGAGGGGGGCAGGTAGCAGGCAGGCAGGGGGGAGGGCAGGTAGCAGGCAGGCAGGGAGGAGGGCAGGTAGCAGGCAGGCAGGGAGGAGGGCAGGTAGCAGGCAGGCAGGGAGGTGGCAGGTAGCAGGCAGGCAGGGGGGAGGCAGGGAACAGGCAGGCAGGGGGGAGGCAGGGAACAGGCAGGTAGGAGGGCAGGTAGCAGGCAGGCAGGGAGGGAAGGAGGGAGGAAGGGAGATTGTTCTGGGACACCCTGTATACCTGCCTGTAGGTACAACACACCATCCTCACTGACTTATTAATATAACTCGTATAAAAGTGCAGAGGTTGGTGGCCTGTGTAGTCTGTATCGTTAGTTTAAGAGATCTAGAGGCTCTCTATCTCCAAGGCTCATTATCTCAGAGAATCATTATCTCCAAGGCTCACCATCTCCATCTCCAAGACTCACTAAGAGACGTACAGTACGGTATCACGTTCACTCAGTACTATTGTATAATTTTCCCTGGAGTTGCCTTAACGTAAACAAACCCAAAATTATTGTTTAAAAAAAAACGTGAATCGACATATAGATAAAACTTCATGAACGATAAAGAGGTGGACACAGTGAAGCAATAATGGCACAAACATGTCTGGGTGGAGAGAAGGAAAACAGGGAAGTAGATAAAGAACAAAAGAACAAATCAATAAACCTAGGCAATGGTAGTGAGGTTGATGGGTGGGAGGCGGTGAGTGCGGAGGACATTGTGTAGTGGGGGAGGGGAAGGAGGAAGTGGGTGATAAGGTGTACACTTTTGAGGGGGTGTTGAAGGAGGTAATGAGGTGTATTTTGAAGGGGTGTTGAAGGGGTGACCAGGAGGAGTACATCTGGGGGATGTGTGGGAGAGAAAAAAAAACAGCGTTGGTGTAATAAACTATTATATAGATTCTGCATAAAGACAAAGTTCTAATCACTCACAGGGGCGGTATAAGTAAGGTAAGGAAGGTGTGAAAGCAACAGGTGTGGGAGAGAGAATGCAATAAGAGAGGCAGGCAGGTAAAGGTGTCACTCAGATCCATCATTACAACACTTTATATATTATTGAATTGACCATAGAGACAAAAGTTATGTAAATTGTGTTTTTTCGTTATATGTCTGTATTTACTCAGAGCCACACCCCACTAACATAACATTCTGTGATACAAGACAAACTCCCTTCACCCATCCATCTATCTATCCCAAGTGTGGGTGGTTTATGGGCGGCCTGCACTGAGACACCCGCTGTCATAAATCCTCAACTTGAACTCCACTGCGGGGACCTCAACATAACTGGAAGTCGTAAAGTCACTTGTATAAAAATCGAAAACAGTGATTTTAGAGTTATGTACCAATACAGCACAAGACCTGCACATGACTCTCCAAACTCGTTATATTAATCTCTCGATATCAATAGATTTTGACATTAAGGAAACATGTTCTCAATTACCTTATTATTAATAACTACTAAATATTTTTCTCTATTATTTTTTTTAACTCCAGCCCAGGTGCAACAGGTTAATTCTTATATAAATGAATGTGTAAAGAAGTTTGGGTGACAATTTCCTATATTTTGATTCTTCGTAAATAATACTTTTGTTAACGACGTCTTTAGATAAACTCCTGGTAAAAAATTTCCTCATTCATTTTACTTACTAAACTTATATACTGTACTGTTGTCTGAAGGAAATTATAAATGACACGACAGGAGCCAGGTGGTGTTGGTCTGAAGGGCGACACAAAAACTCTCTGGGGTTCACACTTCACACTCGGGAACCGTCTCAATGTCATGTAATGCGAGATGTCTGTGTAACCAACACTGCATATATGAACTCTTAATGGTTAAATTTTGTTCATTTGAATCACTCATATAACAAATGATAACTTTCATATATATATATATATATATATATATATATATATATATATATATATATATATATTATATATATATATATATATATATATACACAGTATATAAACAAATTGCATACAAACATACTTACATACATACATACATATTTATGGAGAGGAGTAGTCAAGACGATGTTGGAATATAAAATATATCGACAAGAAACACCAACAACCAGCAATAATCTAACATTAACAATCGCCACACTGTTACATATAAGGACAAAAGACTGGAGAAAACTGCAGCGGGCCTATTGACCCATACTGGGCAGTGCTATTTATACCCAACTCCTATCGCTCATATATCCAACCAGCCTATGTTTGAAGCTATCCAGCGTGTTCGAGTTAATGATGATATTTGGTAACTTGTTGCACTCATCCACTACTCTATTTCCAAACCAATGTTTACTTTTCTCGCGCCTAAATCTAAATTTGTCTAATTTAAAACCATTGCTAAGAGTTCGTTCCTGGTTATATCACCTTTTTTTAACCCTGACTTCCATTTATACACCTCGATCATATCGCCCCTCACTCTATCTCTTGGAGGATTGCAGATTAAGATGCTTTAACCTGTCTCTGTACTCAAGGTTCCTAATGCCCGGGATTAGTCTTGTCATTCTCCTCTGAATTCTTCAGGGATTCTATATCCATTCTGTACTTCGGTGACCAAAAGTGAACTGCGTAATCCAAGTGAGGTCTCACAAGCTCAAGATATAGTTTTAGGGTGACCTCGCTAGTCTTGTAACTAACACTCTTTCCGGATAAACTGAAAACTGGGAAGTTCACCCTGTGTATAAAAAATCTGGGGAGAAAGGTCTTTAAAAAAATTACCGCCCCATATCAGTCCTCCCAGCCTTGTGTAAGATACTGGAGAAGCTAGCATGTACCTGTAGACTAAATTCCTTCTACAGTGTCAATAACATCCTTACAGACTCTCAGTTTCGATTTAGAGCTGGAAGGTCAACTGAGAGTGCTCTGCTATCCTTTACTAATGACATCTTAAACTCCTTTGATGACAGTCAGTTCACAGTCGGAATATTCCTAAAGCCTTTGATACTGTCGACCATACCATCCTCTTGTCAAAGCTTGAACATTTCGGCGTTAGGGGCTTATCCCACAATTGGTTTACCTCATATGTATCAAATAGGAAGCAGTATGCCTACTATAATAATCACCAATATGACTCTTCACCAATTTTGTATGGCGTCGCTCAAGGCTCCAATCTCGGTTCTGTACTGTTCTTATTATACATAAACGATATAGTCCACTCCAGCACACTCATATAATACAATTTATTTGCAGACGATATTAATCTCTATGCCAGCAACTCAGATCTAAATTCCTTGATTAGAACTGTGAACACTGAATTGAATAAGTCAGGACCTGGGTAACACGAAATATACTGACCTTAAATCTCGAAAGCCCCAACTACACGATCTTTCACAGAAGGAAAAACTTACCCCCAGACTTAGACCCCTGTACCTTGGTAATACAGTCCTCAAACGTGTACAAAATACTAAATTCCTTGGGGGTATTGTTGATGGGAAACTAAGCTGGAGAAACCACAAACAAGCCATTCACAGTAAAGTAGTCAATACACAGTACGGTAGCCTGTATCACACTCGACAGTCACTCACTCTTACAGCAATGAAAGAAATCTATCATGATCTTGTTTACCAACAACTGATACACTGTCACACACTATGGGGGGCCTCTGGCTCTACAAAAACACAACCCCTGATTACTGCACAAAAGAGAGTTGTCCGGACAATGACCTACTTACTGATCACACTATCGAACAATTTACTAAATTGAAAAGTTAAAATTCGAGGATATTAACAATTACTACTGTGCCCTATTTGTTTACAAATCTGAAATAATTATTTCCAGTTCCAGAATAATCAGAGATACAACTTAAGATACCCAGAACTGCTAAGACCAACCCCCATGCGCTCCTCATGACCGTGCTGATATTCTCAAATGAGGCATGCAAGAAAGAAAATGTTGACCGTGACCTTGGCCTGTCCAATGCTGTACTTAAAAACATTCAAGTCAGAATCCTGAACTCTGATCTAGAAGAACTGAGAAATGCAGAGAGACCTGGTAGTTGTAGCATTAGTAAATATGGAAATTTTTGTGACAAGAGGTATCGGTATGGCCAGCATAAGGACAGAACCAGACAATGTGATATAGCTGTGGTAAGAATTAGGCTAGGATACAGACACATTTGGCAAGTTAGAAACACTGTACCCATACCGGAACACTCAGCATATAAACTTTGTGATAAACCTTTACAGCATACACTTGAACACTATATTATTGAATGTGACACTATGAAAGACTTCAGCCCACCTGGGTTATTGTATAATGAAAGTTGTACTTATTACAGTGAATCAGGGGTGCTTGAGGACATTCTTGCTGTTTATCCCAAATTTTCTAACCCACGCTGATTAGTCCTCAATTAGAATATGACGTCTAATGTATATGAACCTCTGTCCTGCGTGGCAGTGAGACGTGATACCACCCTCAGTGTCAAGACCTGACTGAATTACTCGGAATAAGAAAACTGTACTCCAAGCTTTGTCAATAAATTTGTTAAACTAAAAAAACTTTCTTGTCCTCCCTGTCCACATTATTTCTTCTAATGTCCAGTCATCGCTTTCTTCCTTCCTCCTCCCTTTCAACATGTACTTCATCATATTAGGTATTAATGAATTGTGAAATAGAAAACTTAAACTAACTTAACCTATTTTGATCTTTGTCTTTTATATTATAGTATACACTTACTGCAGTATATACTAATAACATATTTAATCACGTAACAATAATGGTTGCCCCTCTGGACCTCTGGTAGGAGGATGGCCGGCCCAAGGGCCACCTAAGCGTGAATTTGTTTAAGGTGTAGAAGCTGTCGCCAACACAACAACCACACCCTAAATTAACGAGTTGCATGACCCAGTGTAAAAGAATAATCAGAGAAGACCGGACAACTCGCCAACTCCACTGGTTAACCATTACCCCAGAACACGATCCGCAAATCGATTAACATCCGGGTCCCCAATTATTGCCGGGTAGATACAGGCAAATGGCTTAAAAAGAAAAGAAAAAAACATAGTTTCACCCTGCTCGGGAATCGAACCAGGGTCCACCCGCTTGCGAGGCGAGCATGCTGACCATTACACCACAGGTCACCAAAATAACTAAAAAAAAAATTTTTTTTTTTTTTTTTTTTCGTGCTGGTCAAGCCCCGACCAGAGGTTAGCTAGACCCCCGGACAACTCTTTCGGAGCTTGGCCAGCACGTTATATTTGTATTATTATCGCGACTTAATTATATGTTACAAAGTCACTTGTGAGTTTTTGAAAATTCTTTTTGATGATATTTACTTATTCTAAAGTAAATGTCAACAAATAAATGACTTAAATAATACGAAAACAAACAAATAAAAATGGCTACACCTAATATAGGCTATATTGTATGTTACACTAAATATGAATAATTGACGATTAGTGATAGCTTCTCTGTATTTCTCTTATTTGGAAACTTTTTACTGGCCATAACGATCCTGTAGATCATAAATACGTATACATATAAATGAATACCTTCATACTAAACCTAACCTAACCTACTTAAGGTATAATTTAGCCATCGTATGACAGTAAACGACATTTTAAGTGGAACAGACTAAATTTTTATTATATACGAATTAATCTTAATTAACGTGTAATAATAAAACCAAAACGTTATCTCTATTTGCTAAAACGACTGATGATTTGCAAAAGCTTAATCGTAACTATATAATCCTGGCCATTAAACTAAATAGGGATAATTGCCTAACATCGATAACTTCTATGTATTATTTTAAGCTTCTAACTAGCCATCGGCGATCATGTAATAATAATAGTAATAATAATAAACGGTTTATTAATAGAGTTGCAGACGGTGGCTGAAAATATACAAACTTACATTCTTGAGACATTCACATATTTAACATGAATTCTTTTCGTTATCTGATTGGGAGGAATGTTCCCCTCCCCGGGCACCGACAAATGGCCTATTGAAAACAGCAGTTCTCCATTCACCAAAATAATTACAATTAATAATCAAGAGTATGGCAGAAAGACTAACACTCTCACTTCCGCTCCCTATTATTTATTTTCTCAGTATTTAACCATACATATTCGATGGGAGATTAATTTCTTCTCCGTCAGTTATAAAGTCAGTCCAGGCATAACTGACAGTGTATCAGCTATCTCTTGCTGACCCATTATGTTGTAGCGCCGTAATAACATTATAACGTCAATGTTGCCAGATCAGGTATTAATTTTTCTAGACCTCGCACAATGAAAATTTAAAAGCATATGCTGGGCCGCAAGGACATTTGTATTTATGTTTTAAAAAATAACTTGATTTATCACACGTAATTGTGTACGGCATATATAAAAATGTACTGTATATACGCATTAAAACTCAAGTGACAAATTACCTGCCCCACCGTGAGCTGCCTTCCTAAGCCATGCATGGCCTAGTTGGCCTATTCAGATATCCGGCCCTGCGCAATATAAAGATATTGGGACATAAAGACATACACGGACATACACCTTACGCAGACGTAGCGTGGCACGAAAAAACAAACATTATACAAACAAAGACGTACAAGTTCATACAAACTCAAACACACCAAACACATACTACTGAGAAACGAACCAAACACGACACCAAGGTCAATCTTAACCCACTGAAGAACACCGAGCATTTATCCACAAGTTTCCCAAGATGCCCATCATGAATCTTTGGATAATTCATGTAAAGAGGATAATTCTGGGTAATTTGAGGAGTTCCAGGTTCTAAGTTCATGTAATAAGAGAGCAGGTGTGCAAACTGTGTCATAATACAGTGAGTTATGGTGGCAGGGGAGGTAAGAGAGAATGATCAATGGGGTGATGAGACCATTGTGTCCAGCGTCGAGTAAGAAGAAAGATGGTGAAGAACAAGAGAGAGAGAGAGAGAGAGAGAGAGAGAGAGAGAGAGAGAGAGAGAGAGAGAGAGAGAGAGAGAGAGATCACTAATAAATTACAGTTACATATATTGCCGCTATTTGTCCTTGGTCTTTAATTAAACGCCCAGATTTTCTAAAGTGTTTATCGAGGCCAGAGTTCAGTCACTCAAGAGGCGAGAGTGTCATACGCTATGGGAATCTTATGGTCATGTGTGTGTGTTTGTAATGACTAGTGGCCGAGTAGTAATGTTGTTTAGTACTAGTTTGTTTTAACACGGTAGGAAACAACAACAACGAAGGACTCACTGACGGTAGGAATCAACCAGTGCATAGGACCCTAATGCCAGGAATTAGGGATACGTAGATCATGCAGCAGGACTCGCGATCAGAATCCTTAACGAGAAAAACTCTGTCAATTAAGTTCGGGCCCAATACCTCTGGCATGATTTCAGTGTCCCTCCTCCACTGAGGTCCTGTGACACATCGCTAATAGAAGGATCTGCTGAATAATATCACCATCCCTTATATTCCACTGAGAGATGAGCGACGAAAATACCAAAACGAGATGAAATGTGTAATATATTTTAGAAAACAGCCTTTGTGTGTGTGCTGATTCTTTGAACATCCCTAAAAAGCAAAAATATAGGAATTCAAAGTACAGCTCCTTCTATCGTGGACAATGAAGAAGCATGATTTATGTCAAATCTATCAAGTAACAAAATAAAGTGGAAAATACTGAATTTTCTCATTCAATAATGACTTTAGTTATACAACTTAAGGCACCCAGAGCTACTAAGACCACCCCCCATGCGCTCCTCTCAGTCCCAGACCTCCATAAAATATCACGGTGTGAAGGTGTGGAACAACTTACCCCCACCCATCCAAGCAAAGACTACGCTCCCTTCCTTTAAATCATCTCTTAAAAAATATCTTTTGTCTAAGTATTAATATTTTTGTAATACCTACTTTATATTCTTACCTTTATCGTACCAACAAAACAGTTGTAACAGAAATTGTCATGTAGATGGACAGAAATTACCATTGCAATAGTTATATATTTGCCGACAAGACATGATACGGACAACTTCTGTCCTCTTGTTACACCGTAATACAGCTCATGTTGTACTGGTTCCCTCCCTTATCATATTAACGTATACCAACTCCACTGTAAATTATTTATATGCTTATAATATAACTGTAAACAATAAATAAAATAAATAAATATCGAAGTGATAACCGTGGTAACATTCAGATATGTTCTTACTAACAACATGTTATGTGTACTATTCCAGATGACACTAAATGTTACATAATACTTCCTTGAGATAAATGTACAGTATATATCAGTTGCCTTCAAGAGAGCTCAGGCTCTCAACTGGCTCAACCATGATAATATTGTTATTATTATCGACTCTGTATCTGTATTTTTCTGGCTAAATAAACTGTTTCAATATCAATAATATATTTTGTATAAACCCAATTACTTTGTCAGCCTTGTTTTGAGCAACATGCATACTGTAGTTACATAAGTATCAAACAATACGCTAACAATCACCACAATTCTACCACATACAAAGGCACTTACATTACAATCTAAGAGTAGCACAATTTGCTATCAACCACAACCGGCTCCACGGACCACCAACCAGCACCACACCCTCATCCATCCAGGAATGCTCTGACCTCCTGAGCCTCCTCCCTCACGCACTGCTTCATTATACCTCCGTTCGGGATCTGAACATCACAGATACGGAGCTCCAGAATACCTAACCATGAGCCCAAGCTATGAAACATCCCATGAATAAACGCTCCATGACTCAAGGTCCGGAACATCGAGTCGGGAGATCGAGTAACGGGTGGAGCAGTAGTTGGGCAGCAGCCACACACGGGTCAGGCATCAGTTGGGTCTTTTAGCCCGTTCTCCTATATCCAGCTTCATAATAATTAAAGCCAACATCTTCATAAGGTTTTATCATGCATAAACTTATTTCGTCTCTGTGTAAACTGATGAAGAAAATAAATCAATGGTAACACTGTCAGGCTTTTAAATTGATTCTTTTTAAGTGAGGCGCCACAGTACTTTTAGGGAAGGGGATGCGTTATGGGCCCTAACTCACTAGCGTCGCCAGGATGATGGGTCACTCTGCCCTGCTGTTGTATCTTGGGGGAATCTGATTTAAATTTGTTGACACTAAGATTATTCTTTTAAATTGTGAGATTGTGTATGAGAGAAGAGATAAGTATCATATATTTCACTGATCTTTTAAACCTTTTTCTTCTGCAGTTATGACCAAATCTTTCGTGAGTCTAAAAGTTCACGGTCTGACATACTCAGAGGACCTGGTTGTTAGGTACTTGAGGTTAACTGAAGGAAGTTGACGGAGATGAGGGAGTGTGGCAAAAACTAGGGTGTGGTCACTACTGAGGTGTGACCACCACTTGGGGTGTGGCCACCACATGGAGTGCGACTGTCAGCGGAATATTAGCCACCAATGGGGCATGACCGTCACTGGGGTGTGGCCACCACTGGGGTGTGACCGTCAGCGGAATGTTGGCCACCAACGGGGTATGACCGTTAATGGGGTGAGGCCACTACCAGGGTGTGTGAGGTAAATGATGGCGGTAGTGGTGAGCGTTAGTGGTCCAGCTGTGGCACCTGGGTGCATCCCTTCCCCTCCCAGCAGGACCTGTGGTGTGTGTGTATATGTGTGTGTGTGTGTGGGGGGGGGGGGTCTTAAAGCATTAATGTGTATATGAGTTCTGTTGTGGCCTCAACCGCATATTTTATTCATTCAATATATATCAAAAGTAATACAGTACATCATGATTACTGGTGGTCACCTGGCGAGGTGTATGTACTTCCCTGCCGCAGCACTAGGTAAGAGTACAGACGACACTCACCAGCCATGTTGCTGCCACATTCATGGTGTGTTGTCGCCCAGTTTAGATGACGGGGCACTACATACCGGTCCGCATAAAGAGGACATCTTTAATGGTTATTTTGTCTTGTGTCTTATTCTGTACATTCCAGGAAGAATGTAAATTGCTCCTCCCTTAAAGAAATATCAATAGAAACACACACACACACACTGGTGAGGAGATACCACGCTCAGTGGTTGACACGAAGGTTGTGGATGAAATGTACTTGTGTCGTATAACCATTATTTATTAATTTTATTTAAAAATCGGTTAAAATATGTTTAAAAAACAACAACATAAACATATCTCCCAGACTTGGCGGCACAGTAAGAAGGTCAGAGCCAGAAGGGGCACATTCAGGAGGCACTGCAGGGGGCACCCTGGGGGGCTGGGGTATCACACTTACCCCATCCCGGGCGTGAATAGACCAGTATTTATGATGCTCTGTATTAATTACGCGACACCATAAGTCATCCAAGAGTAAATTGCATAAGAGATTATACACGTGATAACCCGCTGGTGAAATCCTGGTCCACGTCACACCTTAATGACCCTAATATTGTTTACCGTGTTAACTTTAACCAGGTGAGGTGGAAGGCTATCCTGCACGGCCTGAAACTTCTTTTTGGGAGACGCTGCCTGAGGGGGCACTGGTTGTTTGAGGGTCATATTCCCTGTTAGAGGATGGTAGTCTGAGCCGAGTCTTGTGTTGAGCTGTTGAAGGTATCAGCCACGATCAATGGTTCCTCGGGTAATTTCGCCCTTAAATTATGTTTCCTTGTTGGTGAGAGCTGTAATCCTTTTGCTCTTCACCTACGAGGGGGGAACTCTGAAGAAGAAAAAAGACAGAGCGTCACCAGAGGCAGAAGGTGGGTCAGGAGCCCTTGGAATAACCTTCAAAAACGTATCACTGCGGGGTGAAGAGGAGCCCCGGGCACTGGTGACTGCTCGTGCTGGAGTTGTCTTGCATGGAGTATCGTAATGTGTGAAAGACCTCAGCTCACAGTGTAACGTCGTGGTGTTGACAGCAGGAACCTGTGGCCGGTCACCTAGTGAAGGAAGGCCAAAACACGACAAAAATTTTGTATATCCCTGTTGAGGCTTGGCATTATAAAATCATTTACTCATGAAAGTTAAAATGAACTGCCAAAGTGTTTCACTGGGGCCATTGTGTTGATGGTATTATACGGTGACCACTGCCTACACCACACCACACCACCACCTCGTCCTCACCACACCACACCACATCATCGCCTCGTCCTCACCACACCACACCACCGCCTCGTCCTCACCACACCACATCATCGCCTCGTCCTCACCACATCACACCACCGCCTCGTCCTCACCACACCACACCACACCATCGCCTCGTCCTCACCACATCACACCACCGCCTCGTCATCACCACACCACACCACAACCACACCACACCAATGTTTAAGTTTATGGTACCGACTGTTTATCTTATAACTCAGAGTGATGATTGAGTGAACCAGAGTGTCTTCACCATAATCACAACGGTTCATCACCCTGAAATACCTTCCTCCTGCATCCATTTTCTTATTTTAAGACGAGCAATAAGTTAATCCGAAACTCTCGTCATTCATATCCATAAGACGGCCATGACTTTGAGCACTCCCGTGGGTGACGTGTCCGAGCCAGGTGTTATTCAAATAGAACAGTTGCCAACACTTAGGACAGTTTGTTTTGTAATGACTCCGTAGTGACAACATCTGGATCTACCGCGGCGGGAGACACGAGTAGACAGAGAGCTTTGATTTCTATGTTTGTTTACCAAATTACGATGCAGTTTGTGTTTATTAGATACTGAATTTTAAACTTATAACTAAAACGTTAGAAAAAATTTATCAAAGTGCAAGTCTCTCTCTCTCTCTCTCTCTCTTTCTCATCGTCGTTTTCTTTCCTGTTTCTTGGGTGTTTATAATTCTTACGTTTCATCAGCATGACCACAGAATCTGAGACAAATAGCCCTGTAATTAATGCGAGTGTTGGTAATGTTTAAAGCTTCGTGTCATCCATTACGAGATAATCATGGAGAGTGGACCAGAGTGACGCTTATCTCTCGAAGGTCATACTGTATCTGTCTCGATGTTACAGAGGGACACCTAGCTGTAACGTTGATGATCTCGTAGAAATTTAAAATTGTACTGTACTGTTGGTTATTACAGACTAACTGAACACCTGTAATATAACGACTAATTGGACAACACCTGTAATACAACGAGTAATTGGACAACACCTGTAATACACCGACTACAACACCTGTAATACACCGACTAATTGGACAACACCTGTAATACACCGACTAATTGGACAACACCTGTACTACAACGACTAATTGGACAACACCTGCACTACAACGACTAATTGAACAACACCTGTACTACAACGACTAATTGGACAACACCTGCACTACAACGACTAATTGGACAACACCTGTAATACAACGAGTAATTGAACAACACCTGCAATACACCGACTAATTGGACAACACCTGCAATACACCGACTAATTGGACAACACCTGCAATACACCGACTAACTGGACAACACCTGTACTACAACGACTAATTGGACAACACCTGCACTACAACGACTAATTGGACAACACCTGCACTACACCGACTAATTGGACAACACCTGCACTACAACGACTAATTGGACAACACCTGCACTACAACGAGTAATTGGACAACACCTGTAATACACCGACTAATTGGACAACACCTGTACTACACCGACTACAACACCTGTAATACACCGACTAATTGTACCACAGGTGATACAGCTCTCAGTCCACTCCACCTACGGGTTTTGTCTTGTGTAAATTAACAAAGATTTACAATATTTTCCAGGTACGAGATGACTTTACTGCCCATTGTTAATACTGTGGGAAGTTGTCCTGTGATGATTTGTCTGTAAAGTAAACATGAATGATTTGTCGTCGTAAGTAACCCAGCCTTTAGAGCAGTTGAGTGGGCTGTTTTACACACACACACACACACACACTAACTTTACCATCCACAAAACATTATGACCTCACGTATTACCTGTACTTGTTACCTTAATTAGCCATCTATTACTGTTACGTGACTACCCGCTGTAGGTTCCCCCCCCCCCGTCCCTACCACACCACACCACCACCTCATTCTCACCACACCACACCACCACCTCGTCCTCACCACACCACACCACCACCTCATCCTCACCACACCACCGCCTTGTCCTCACAACACCACCACCTCGTCCTCACCACACCACACCACCGCCTCGTCCTCACCACACCACACCACCACCTCATCCTCATCCTCACCACACCACCGCCTCGTCCTCACCACACCACACCACCTCATTCTCACCACATCACACCACTGCCTCGTCCTCACCACACCACACCACACCACCACCTCATTCTCACCACACCACACCACCACCTCGTCCTCACCACACCACACCACCACCTCATCCTCACCACACCACCGCCTTGTCCTCACAACACCACCACCTCGTCCTCACCACACCACACCACCGCCTCGTCCTCACCACACCACACCACCTCATTCTCACCACACCACACCACCACCTCATTCTCACCACACCACCGCCTCGTCCTCACCACACCACCGCCTCGTCCTCACCACACCACACCACCACCTCATCCTCACCACACCACACCACTACCTCGTCCTCACCACACCACACCACCTCATTCTCACCACACCACACCACCGCCTCATCCTCACCACACCACCGCCTAGTCCTCACCACACAGATATAAACTCGCTTGTTAACTGATACTCTTCGTTAATAAATCACAGTGCAAACAGTTTAAATCAATTAAAATTAGTATTCATTAAAATCTTTACGTATGTCAACTCCGCCCTCACCTGGTAGACGCAGCAAGGCGGATGAGAAGTAGATTATCGTAAATATTGATTACTTTTACCTTGACTGAAGCTGTTTATTGTATAATGGCATCACTTTTGTTAGCACATACTTGTGTCTGTACTGTTGTTTATATTTGTGATAAAAATAACAATAGTTGATTCGTGTGATGGATAAATTTAAGGTATAAGTTACAATGTTGTTTACGTCCAGTCCTTCATGTCCTGGGTCCAGACTCCCTAAAGTTCTTACCATCATTAATCCTCGTAACTGTGGACACAAGAATGCATCTAACTGGTTAAGCTTTAGCTGAATCACAAAACTAACATATAGACATATCATTAAACTTACAGGGACTCTACTTAAAAAAACTATAAGCTCGCACATTATTATTAACTATTCTTAATCGTTTTTTGTTGTGCATCCCAAATGGCTTCTAAGTGAACGTATCCAGTTAAGGAAGATTCTCAGAGAAAATGTGATAGTATTTTTCAATGTTGTTATTTGTGTTTTGCTTAAAGTCACAGTTAGGTACAGTCTTGCATCGTCAAGGAATAATACTAATCTAGTAATCTTACGGAAAACTGTCATATCCAACAGTATCGACTTGTTTGTTTGTTTGTTTCATCAATAACATGCCAGAAGCTGTACACTCCTCCATACAAATGTTTGCGGAAGATGCCAAGTTATTCAGGGTAGTTAAAAACCAAACAGACTGTGAAGAGTTGCAGAAGGATCTCTGCCAACTTCAAGAATGGTTGAAGGAATGACTGCTGAGATTGAATGTCACAAAGTGTAAATAGCTGCACTTTTTTTTAATGGGGATTAGCCCACCCAGGCACAGGTCACTGGCCCACTTTGGGGACTGGGGGGCGAAAATGTAATAATAATAATAATAATAATAATAATAATAATAATAATAATAATAATAATAAGGAACCATAAAGAAATGCAAAATGAAAAAATAAATAGTGAGAAACAATATATGTATGTTGTGTTGTCAATAGTAAGAGAAACAATTGAGACCTTGCAATTGTGTGTAAATACGGCAGGAAGTCAGATCAGCAACCTGGGACTTGGTCACAATTTCCGTGATGCCATATGGCAGCAGGGTCTACCATTAGACAACACATTATGCTTCCAATATCTTCCCAGGCGGTAGTACCTCCCTGTTTGGTAGCTGCCTACTACCTGAGACGTACTAAAAGTAAGCAACTTCAAGAGTGAGGTGCTTCCCCGTCCGTAGTATACTGTCACCCCGTCTGGTCCCCGAGATATGTTGGGACTGTCAGTTGATTGAAAATGTCCAAAGGAGGGCCACCAGACTGGTACCAGAACTTTGGCACCTCAGTTGCCCAGATAGAATAGAACGCCTGCAGCTGCCTACCTTATACTGTAGGCGGGGAAGGGGTGACTTAATTGAAGGTAATAAACATCTCAGAGGGCACTACTCAGTCGAATGTTCATACCTGGAGCTGGCGGACGACCGCCCCTATACGGGTCACACATAGCTCAAAGTTGAAGAAGCCACAAGTTTGGAAAATTGTCAGGGCAAAATTTTTCGGAGTGAGAGTTGTAAACTCTGCCAAAGAGTGTTGTGACGGCACCGAGTGCGAGCTCATTAAAGACCAGACTTGACCAACACTGTAGCAGGTACAGGTACGGAGCCTATTATATGCCCAGTATTTGCCAACAGTGTGACGTGACCGAATTAACGCCCAAGCGGCAAACGAGCCGATTAGTGGCGAAGAGGATAAAAGTAAAACTTATTTATCGACCATAATAATGTTGATATGATTATACATTTGGAAAACATAGATATATTTACTTTCCAAATCTATATAAATCACACCACCCATACCAAGAACTACCCAACCACCCTGACAGAACACGACAGCCGTATCGTAGTTGTTCGACCTGAAAAATATTTATTGAAAAAAAAATTTGACAGGTAACATATGTGGCAAGAGGCTCAAGGCGGTATAGCGAAAAATAACATTTAAATATAAAAATAAGATAAACATTCAGGAGGCAAGTGAGTCGTCAGGTAATATATTTATGTAAATTTACTACTCATTTTAATATCATTTGTGTATATAGTGAATTATTAAACAAATGTTCTGTTCATAATCACTACGAGGTAGGGGGATGTGTTACCGTACTCCACACCGGCGGTTAATACTCGACACACTCGTTCCTCCATGGGTATCCTCAGAGGCTACACTGCTAAAGAGACAGTGTATAAAGTCTTGCGTTCATAAGGAAGTCAGCCGACATACACAAGTAGGGCTAAGATCTCGTTACATACCAGGAGGAGGCAGTGAACGGATTAACCAACATTAAATATTAAGTGCGAGGTGTGGTCCCAGCAGTCTCACACACACACACATGTCCTCACCGCTACTTTATGCTCTGGCCATATGAACTAAAATACAACAGTGAGACAAGCGCTGCACTTTACCCTTGGCGGAGGTGTGTACTTTATGCCTGACCCTAGCTGTGATATAAGATAATTAGGTATTTAGCCCCTAATGTCAACATCATTCACCTGATCCGCCGTATATTAGGCGGATAATAACCAGAATGAGGCCACCGGCGGCAGTAGCACACACAGCGTAAAGAATAATGATTCAAGTCCTCTATTGTACCTTACTACCCCCTTCCCCCCTTGCCTTCCTCCCTCCCTCCTTGCCTACCTCCCTCCCTCCTTGCCTACCTCCCTCCCTCCGTGCCTACCTCCCTCCCTCCTTACCCACCTCCCTCCTTGCCTACCTCCCTCCCTCCTTACCCACCTCCCTCCTTGCCTACCTCCCCCTTCCCTCCCTTCCTCCCTCCCTCCTTACCCACCTCCCTCCTTGCCAACCTCCCCCCTTCCCCCCCTCCCTCCCTCCTTGCCCAGTTCCCTCCCTCAGTACTTCCCTCCCTTCCTTCTTACCCACCTCCCTCCTTGCCTACCTCCTCCCTTCCCCCCCCTCCCTCCTTGCCCAGTTCCCTCCCTCAGTACTTCCCTCCCTTCCTTCTTACCCACCTCCCTCACCCCTTGCCACCTTCCCTTCTTATCTCTCTCTCTCCTTACTTCACTCCCTTCCTCCCTGCTTACCTCCTTTATCACCACTACTAACATTCACCACAACCATTACCTTTCTCGTTTCTATTAACCATCATCGTTCAATCCTCTACCACAATGTCTCACTCAGTCACTATCACCAAAGGCGAACGTTATTATCTTCATCACTACCATCATCAATAGCACTATAGACACTAATCTAACCTAATCTAACCTTACCACCATCATCACAACTTACTTCGTATACCAACAATAACACTTTTTTCCTTCCCCTATTCTCAGGTGTTCCTCATGCCTCACCCCCCCCCCCCCACCCTCGCACAACACCCCCCTTCGTACCCGGCCTGCCTCACCCCTCCCAGCAGCAATGATTCATACGCCTGTCTCCCACATACTGTGACAGCGAATGAGCCACCCTCAGCCAATTTGTCTTTAGGACTTTGTAAGGAAATTCTCCAGATTGTATCACCTCGGCCATGTGGCATACGGCAACTCAAAATCTCATTTGTAATTCTCACAAACTTGATTTTATGGTTTATGTAATTTTCCCCACAGAGTGACAAAGTGGATCAGAGAGTTTCCATGTGTGTTTGTGTCTCCCGAGGAAGGCCCAGTCCCGACCCTCACCTCACAGTTTCTTTTATATCAAGAAGAAAATTTATAGACACTTCCACAACTCCATAATGAATTCCCATTAAATGTTGTACAATGAAGTGCGGTGGTAGACGGGCAGCGGCTGTACATGACCGGGGTGAGGGGGGGTGTTAGTACAAGCAGACACCCTTATAGAGGTACACGGGTCCAACTCCTGTACTTTATCTCCTGTAAATCATCCTCTTTATCAATTAATCTCATCGATATAAACATGACGGTACAAGCAATTCTGAAGCTTACGGCGCCCATCAGTAGATCACAACCTCACATTATCAAACCAGATTAAAATCAACTTTAATGGACTACTATTTAAGGCTGGGAGTCGCCCACACCGAGGAAAATAAAGTAGCTGTCGATGGGTTGGCCTTGGCTTCTTGTTCTGATTGACAGGAGTAATTTGCAATTGTAATTATATTCTCCTTGTTTAGAGGCGCAGGTTAGTATACTACCAAATAATTAACATGTTAAATGCCAACTTTTCATACGCGAAGAATTCAATAGTTGTTTATCAGAGTTAATATTACGTAGTGTTAATAAACTCATTAATGCCGTAAAAATAACAATTGCTGAACAGGAAGCTAGAGGTTAATGTTGTGTGGTGGTGAACGCCGGGTGGAGGGGAGATCCGACTTTAACCAAACACTCACTACGGCTCACAGTCACTTACAACTCCTCACAAATGCATTGATTATTTATCATCTTCTCTAAATGCAAAATGTCCATCACCAGAAAAAATATTAGAATCATTTTTCAGGATGACTCCGGCGTCTCAGAGTTCAGTCGCTTCCACCCTCGCCTGGCCTTTGAGACACCGAACCTGGCTGGTATTTGTTTGTGTACGCTTTTTTTATTGTTTATATATTGATTGTGCTTGATTTGTTGCTGTTATTGATTATCTTTGCATTACTTATTGAGGATAATCTTATATGGCTCTTTAAGATATCAAATAATCCCGTAACTACCTCTTTATTCTATTCAATCACGTTTCAGTTACACAGGCTGCATGGCGGAGGTAGTGGTTCTCTTATTCCCAGTCTCACACTACAGTCAGCCTGAGCTTCTCGCTTCAGTGATCCCAAGTCTGGCGTGTGGTATAACTTGGGCACTAACAGAGGACGAAACTGAAGCACCAACTGAGTAATGGTAGAGTAGGTAAGAATGGGTCATGGTAGGTTAGGGTAGGTCATGGTAGGTCAGGGCAGGTCGTGGTAGGTCAGGGTAAGCCAGAATAGGTCGACGAAACGATGAAGGATGCATGGCTACAAAAACTGAAACACGGAAGGTTAATTAATCGTCCAAAGATGGTGATCGGTTGAACCCAAGTGGCCAAAACATACTTAAGTAAATCCGAAGATCCATGCAACTAAAGTACACACACACACACACACACACACACACACACACACACACACACACACGCACTACCACCATCACCATCATCATAAGTGGGGGTGATCTTCGTCTGTGTGTGGAGGGGAGGAGTGCGGGGGGGGG
Organism: Homarus gammarus; assembly: GCA_958450375.1. Lineage (NCBI taxonomy): Eukaryota > Metazoa > Arthropoda > Malacostraca > Decapoda > Nephropidae > Homarus > Homarus gammarus. The sequence continues at coordinate 1,198,466 of CAUDMG010002463.1, forward strand.
GGGAGGGGGAGTTAGCCATTGTCTCCGAGAGTGTCCCTGGGGTGCCCGGTAGCGGCGCCCCTGCCTGGCACCCCAGGACCCCGCTCAGCCCCCCGCCACCCCTGAGTGCCTCCTGCCAAACACAAACCCCTCTGGTGCCTTCCACCTAATTACTCCTGCCCCTCCTCCACATACCCCAGGTAAGGGAGTATCTCCTTGTTTCTTCTCGGGGAAGTGTGTGTGTGTGTGTGTGTGTGTGTGTGTGTGTGTGTGTGTGTGTGTGTGTGTGTGTGTGTCCTCTAAAGGGTAATATATACTGTACTAAGAAAGTGACCTATATACAGTATAAGCAAATTCTCGCCTGTCTTGCCTTGACTGATGAATGTTTATCGCCCGTAAGGGAAAATGGAAAGGGGGGGGGGGTACTGAGGGTTAAGACAGACCAACTCTCGGTCACTCCCTGTACCTGGAGGACCTGTCAGACCTCCTGCGTGTGTGTGTATCGTCAGGTTCTCCCCTTGGTTGGTCTCGTGTACACCGCGCGGAACGAGGCACAGCGGTAGTTTTTCTGACATCGAGAAAATACAACACCCTCCTCCTCCTCCTGCACCTTATCTTCCTACTCTTCCTCTTCCACAGTGACGAGCTGACAGACTCTGGGAGGGAGCTGCTTCACCCCGAGTGGTCGTGTCCTGGTGGCCGCTGTGCGAGGCTGTCAACCAACTCTGCGGGAAATCACCATATGTATTGCAGAGCCCAGCGTGAGGTGGTGTGTGTGTGTGTGTGCATGCACCACAATAACCAAACAAGCGTTCTACACAAGAGCTTCTTAAACTAGTGACTCGGTTACCCAAGGGTGAATGAAACAATAAGGACGAATAAGTTAAACTAGATTAATCACCCTAACACTATTTGGGGGGGTTAGGTTAGGTTAGGTTAGGTTAGGCTAGGGTGGTTAATCTTTAGGTAAAATAAGCTGGGGTGGAGAATCTTCAAGTGATCTAAAGGAAACGCCTAAGATATCATTTTGCTATAAAAAAAATATTTTGTTCAAGTGATAAAAAAAATGAGTTTCTGTTGGCATTTTTGAACGCTGTGACGTCATCATTCGTAAATTTACATTATACATATATAAAAAAAATGGAAAATTAACAAATCAAGAGAAAGTGAAGTCGGGCGAATGAAATCTTGTGATAATGATTGAAGGATGAATGACACTGAAAAAAGAAGTCTGACATGGAATAGTCTAATTAATCCCGCTAAACCAAACCAATATTCAGCCTTATGACAGGTACACACTCATAACCCCTGAAAAATAAGATATGAAAATTTCCTAACCAGCATTAACCTAACCTAACCTAACCAGCATTAACCTAACCTAACCTAACCTAGCCTAACCTAACCTAGCCTAACTAACCCCAACCTAACCTAACCTAACCAACATTAACCTAGCCTAGCTTAACCCGGGAGTGTGTCTGTGAAGAATAGCTCAGTGGGTCAGTTTGATGAACGATACTCAGGCTGGTCTGTGTGTGTGTGTGTTTAAATGGTGGTAAGAAGCTCCTCCCCTCCTTACCTGTGTACCACGCCCACCTCATACTTGCTTCCTAAACCTTCCCCCCTGTGATTGGCTAAGGCCTTGTGTGTGTGTGTGTGTGTGTGTATATTTGTGTGTACATAAAACAGTATATCACACAGTCAAAAGAAGATTTAGTTGATTAGCAAAAAAAAAAGAGAAAAATGATGATGAAAGAAACGTGGAATAACAACAAAGAACGTGATGAAAGTATAAGAAGAGATGTAGTGAAAATAAGTGAGTGGATGAGGCTGGGCAGGAGGAGGAGGAGGAGGTGTGGAAGGGGAAAGGGAGGGAGGGAGGTGAAGAGGAGAGAGAGGAAGAAGAGGAGGGATGACGTAAAGGACGAATGTGTGTTTGTGTGTGTGTGTGTGAACCTTGGGACCCTGAGAGAGACAAATTTCAGGGTTGTAATTGCCTACGTGAATAATGAAGACCAGAGGGAGGAGAAGGGGAGAAGGACAAGGTGAGGACGGAGGAGAAGGAGAAAGAGGAGGAGGAGGAGGAGGAGGAGGAGGAGGAGGAGGAGGAATACAACCCAATGAGAGAGAGAGAGAGAGAGAGAGAGAGAGAGAGAGAGAGAGAGAGAGAGAGAGAGGATCAGAAGAGGTAGTAGAAAGGTGAGGAAGCAACTCGGAGCAACATATGCAGGAAGAGAAGACGGAGGAGGAGCCGGGCAGTAGAAGCAGCGGCAGGTAAGAAGGAACAGGACCAGCAGGAGGGAGGAGCAGTGGATGGTGGTGGCGGGCGTGTAATGTAGGGAGCAAGTGGCGAGGGCGCGGGCGTGGGCGTCGTGGTGGCGCGGCGTCCTGGGGCGTCCTGACCTCCTCCTGTGCGCCAGTAATGGACTCCAGGGATCCCGTGGCGCCTACTTATAAATCGGCGAGCAGCCTCGGCCAGGCCAATATTGTGAGCGGGAGGAGCAGTAATTGAGCCCTCCATCTTGGATATCACAGCCCAGAGTTTATCATTACCAGTCCGCTGTGTAACCTCTATACTTAATGGCCTTTCCATCATCCCCAGGGGCAACGTTGGTCCTGGTGGCCGTGTTGTGTTGTGGCCCTGCTGCCTGATGGGGTTATGGTGTCAGTGTTTTTGTGAAGCGGTAGGGAGGCCGTGTTGTGTTGTGGCCCTGCTGCCTGATGGGGTTATGGTGTCTGTGTTGTTGTGAAGCGGTAGGGGTTATGGTGTCAGTGTTGTTGTGAAGCGGTAGGGGTTATGGTGTCAGTGTTGTTGTGAAGCGGTAGGGGTTATGGTGTCAGTGTTGTTGTGAAGCGGTAGGGGTTATGGTGTCAGTGTTGTTGTGAAGCGGTAGGGGTTATGGTGTCAGTGTTGTTGTGAAGCTGCCTGATGGGGTTATTGTGAAGCGGTAGGGAGGCCGTGTTGTGTTGTGGCCCTGCTGCCTGATGGGGTTATGGTGTCTGTGTTGTTGTGAAGCGGTAGGGGTTATGGTGTCAGTGTTGTTGTGAAGCTGCCTGATGGGGTTATTGTGAAGCGGTAGGGAGGCCGTGTTGTGATCTGGTCGTGCTGGATGTTGGTGGTATATTCTCTATGTTGTCTTCGTGGTCATGGGTGTGTTTTGTCACTCTCCATCGAACATCTGAGAGAACAAATCAGTGCTACCGTTTCTCCTTTTGCTTGTCCATTCATCCATCCATCCATCCATCCATCCATCCATTTATCCATCCATCCATCCATCCGTTAGTCCGTCCATGAAAAATTTGACCAACTCTCGATATCTTTCCATAGAATCAATTAGTTAACTTCAATTGTGGTGAGAAGGACTCGCGCACCAGGTTCTAGTTTGGGGTGGCTGAGTGTGTTGCTAGTTCAGGTAATTACAGATTCAGGTCCATATTTTCTGTGATTCATTTATTCATATTTATTGAGATGGAGAGGATTGATGCTGTGCCTGTCGGAATGGCGTTTCAAAGTTGTACTGATTTCATAATATAGTGACGCTACTTGGTGACGTTGTAATGTTTTGGTTGTGTGGTGACATGACCAAAAATTCCATAATGATGATGTATTATGATTTTTATATTGTAGTTAATAGTTATATAATGTCAGGAAGGGAAGGAGGATGTGGTAGTGCATTTTTATAACACTGATATAACGTAGAGCCGTGATTTGTGGAGGTCAAATATTACACTGTTGTTTTGTTATGTTGTGAAGTTCGTAATGGTGATCTTATGGTGATGGTGTGGTGGTGATGGCGTAGTGGTGATGGTGTGGTGGTGATGGTGTGGTGGTGATGGTGTAGTGGTGATGGTGTGGTGGTGAGGGTGTAGTGGTGGTGTGGTGGTGATGGTGTAGTGGTTATGGCGTAGTGGTGATGGTGTAGTGGTAATGGTGTAGTGGTGATGGTGTGGTGGTAATGGTGTAGTGGTGATGGTGTGGTGGTGTGGTGGTGATGGTGTGGTGGTGATGGTGTAGTGGTAATGGTGTAGTGGTGATGGTGTGGTGGTAATGGTGTAGTGGTGATGGTGTGGTGGTGATGGTGTGGTGGTAATGGTGTAGTGGTGATGGTGTGGTGGTGTGGTGGTGATGGTGTGGTGGTGATGGTGTAGTGGTAATGGTGTAGTGGTGATGGTGTGGTGGTAATGGTGTAGTGGTGATGGTGTGGTGGTGATGGTGTGGTGGTAATGGTGTAGTGGTGATGGTGTGGTGGTAATGGTGTAGTGGTAATGGTGTAGTGGTGATGGTGTGGTGGTGATGGTGTGGTGGTGATGGTGTAGTGGTAATGGTGTAGTAGTAATGGTGTAGTGGTAATGGTGTAGTGGTGATGGTGTAGTGGTAATGGTGTAGTAGTAATGGTGTAGTGGTAATGGTGTAGTGGTAATGGTGTAGTGGTGATGGTGTGGTGGTGATTGGTGTGGTATGGAGGCGGAGTCATATGGCTGGGTAAGGGAGAAAAACAAAAAGAGATTAAGCTAGCTGAGGTGGGTGGCGCGGGTAGAGACAATGGTCCTGGGACAAGTTATCGCACAAAAATGATGTTAGTCTTAACTGTCTACACAAGCCCTCGAGGTTACTTATTACCTCACACCGAGGAGCAAATGTCAGTTGGACACCATGACCCTCCTTACCACCACCACCTCCACTACCCCCCCCCCCTCGTCACTACAAACCTCCCTCCTTATCATCTTCTAAGAGGCCTCCACTTCTGCCTCTCCTCTTCAGCCAGCAGCTGGCCTCCTGGAGGTCGAGCACCACCTGTGTTGATTCACCCCGGATACCACCTGGCTCACTCACTCACTCACTCACAACAGGAGAAAGTAAAAGATTTAGAGTTCATCACGAAAGTCATTTGAAGCCAAATTCGGAAAAGCTGTTAACTGAAGATGCAAATAAGATTAGACGCATCTCTCTCTCTCTCTCTCTCTCTCTTTACGTCCCTCTATCTTTCTCTAAAGACGTTGAAGATAAGCGATATTCATTTTTTGGGCTTGAATCATGAAATTCGTATCATACTGAAAAAAAAGGTGTTGTCCGTCCCTCTGAGCTACACTGGTGGACGACACTGGCTCAGTACACCCTCGTCGACCCTGCTGGCCAGGGTAACGAATGACCTTAATCTAAGGTGTATGATGTTAACCTTTGTAATGGTGCCACGCAGATCATAATATAATGCTAATGTCAGACAATCATTCCCGGAGATGATGGTAACGGTGATCCTTTATTTAAAGAGCGAGAACACGGCACGAGAGATCAGTGCGCCCAACACTAAATTATATCCATGAATATCATGACTTTGGTGCAATAAATCAAATCTTGGTGGAGTTGTTTTCCATATTTTCATTATTGTTTATAATGTCTGAGTTTCGTAAAATAACCGTTTGCTGTAACTGGGATTTTTTTTAACCCACTATGCTTTAAAAGTGCTGGGTCAACATGTAACTTACTCACTTACTAATTAAGTAGTTTATTAGCAAATTAATTCCAAATTAAAAACTGAATTTTTATCAAAGAATTTTACAGTAAAATTAACACAGATTGCAAGTATCTTATAAAGAGTGTAGGTGAGCAGGGGGAGCTGTGAGAGTTTGGTGTTTACTGCCCTGCTCCTACGAGGTCTTCCGGTGTGTCCCGACTCAGAGGCGGATGATACATGGTCCTCAATAACAACTATGTCATTCTGATTAATTAATTCACAGTAGTTGTAGAGTGTAGCGTAACACGGCAGCGTGTATATGTATTAACCACATAGAGGGCGTTCTGTCACACAGTGCCAACCCGGGCCACGGGAATGACACTCTTAACGCCTCTCATGGATAGACTGATTTTCTTATCCACTTCATTCCCTCCAACTGTGCCAATCAACTCACCCATAACAGGGGACTATGACCAGTAATGAGCTGTGATATAAAGTCGAGTTCTTGGTAAGTGTGGGAGTGGGTGAGTGTGCCTCCCGCCGGCCTGGTGTAACAGCTGAGACGAGGCCCTGGTGGGCGGCCGACCGCCAGCAAGTAGTGATCCACGAGTGACCACGGGGATCCTCCCTCCTGGTGTTCCTCACTGACCAAGGGGCTCCTTCCTCCCGAGGTCCCTCACTGACCACGGGGCTCCACCCTCATGTGGTCCCTCACTGCTGACGCCGCCCAGCTAAGGAGATGATAAGGCTGAGGAGATCTTATGGTAATCTGATACTTTGTGCACCATTGTAATTGGACTCCTGTTGACTTTTTATTTTCTCTGAGGCTCGATCATGCTGTTCCTTTTTTGTGAGAAGGTCGTTAAGTGCAACCTAATAATAGCTCTTTTTTTAAGATTGGCTGAGGCTGGCGAGGTTTTTATTGTTCTTCCTGCCCGGGGTGTGTCGTGTTCACCAGTACGTGTCTGATGATTGTTTTCTGGCCTGGAACTGTTAGTACATACAGAGATACAGAGAGAGACACGGAGGAACGATGATTCGGAAAAAAATCGCAAGAGGAAAAAAGAAAACAGAGAATGAAGAATATTAAAAGAAAGTAAAGACGCCAAACACAATCTTTCGCTCAGCAAATACGATAATATTTCTTCGCAATCAAGATTTATGATCAAAGTTAATGCTAGCAACTGAGTTTTGTTTTTTTATTTATATCTTTTGTCTATAAACTTTTCATTAATTTGAGAAGAGATGAAGCATTAGCGCGGCTGATGAGCGACACAAAGGAGCCATTATAGTGTGTTGAGGATCACCCTTTGTAGTCGACACTCAGTCATTAATCATAAGAACGTCCCTTGATTAATTACCTGAGTACCGTCCCAGCATCACCCTCATTTATCACCTTCCTCCACCAGTCCCCATAATCACCCCTTGATCAACTCCTCTTATAGATATCTCAGGTAATTACCTCGTAAACAACATTCAGTTACCTGGGCTCTGAGCAGCGACACTCTTCTACCTGCCGCTATCACCTGTCCCTCACCTGTAGTGATGTATAACAGTTCCATCATTTACATCAAACGTAAATTAATAAGGATGCTGTGACGGAGAGGATAATAGGCTCTTCTTCTGTCGTTTGAGTTGCTAGTTCGCATACGGGGCATCCCCAGTCGACCCAGCTGTGAATGAGTACCTGACTTTCGTTGGGGAAGACGAGTACAGTGCCGACCTAATCAACCTGACCTACTCAGAGTCAAGCCGCGTGATGGTGCTAGTGTGAATTCTATGGTGTCCTTCACACACACACAGACGACACTATACATTATAGTAATAAAGTAACTGTAAAATTACAAAACAGAAACAAGTCGTACTAGGCTCTGGTTTTCTTGGCCCCTTACTTGACCTTAATGATCATGTACCTGACCTTAATGATCACGTACCTGGCCTTAATGATCACGTACCTGGCCTTAAAGATTACGTACCTGACCTTAATGATCATGTACCTGACCTTAATGATCACGTACCTGGCCTTAAAGATCACGTACCTGACCTTAATGATCAGGTACCTGGCCTTAATGATCACGTACCTGACCTTAATGATCACGTACCTGACCTTAATGATCACGTACCTGGCCTTACTGATCACGTACCTGGCCTTAATGATCACATACCTGGCCATAAAAGTAGACTACTCGCCGCTGTGTACTTTTTGACGTCAATGGCTGGAAGGACAAGGTAGGGGAGTGAGAGGGAGTATGTCAGCTGTGTTGTGTCACTGTGTTGTTACCTGGAGTGGATGGTGGGTCTTCCTCTAAGGTTGCACTTGGAATGAGACAACACTCAGGTCAGGTCAGGTCAGGTCAGCCTACCAGTGTACACTCTGAGGACACTTGAACAGCATTAGAGTCTAACTATTAACAACGTAAGAGAAATATTAAGTATCGTACAGAAACTCCGAAGACTTATGTTTACCCAAAGAGTATTTATATTATTAACTAGCTTATGCTTAATGTCACAATGGCATATGTCTCTTGAAGTATGAAATATTACGTGTGATTTATTATGAATTTTATAAGATATTATTCACAGCAGAAATTAATTATATGAGCTAACTCCGTTTTAACACGTGATGGTAGGTTCTTTAAGAGACACATGGGCGTATCAGAGTATGTTTGTCCTTTTTTTATTCAGAAACCCAGTTTAAGAAAACAGCTTGTATAAGAGGAGCTTGTGAGTACATGTTATTATATAAATGTATAATCAACATGTTAACTATCACGTATTTTGGCTAATTCACTTATACGGTCCAGAATTAATATTTTCTTGGCCTCATTAAAACAACAATTATATTCATAAGGAGGAAGCCATTTATGTTGGTGAGTGCTAATGATATAAATACTTGTGGTCAGACAAGATAGTTTTCCCCTTGAGCCAGAAGGAGCGCCTCCGACGGCTGTAAAACTGTGTTGCTTCTGGTGATAAACATGATGATGGTGCAGCCGATCACTGTAAACAAGGTTTTATGGCAGTTGATCCATGTTAGCAAGATTATCGAGCATTTGATCAATGGATGCAAGATTGCATCTCGCCTCCTTGGTTGGAGCAAAAAATTATACGGTGAGGGCGAGGTGTCACTAGGGTGGCGCTGCCGAAGTGCGTGTCAAGGCAGGTCGAGAGCACTGGCAGTGCCGCGCTCCCCACCACCATAAACTAAGCTATTTTGATCGATGGTCACAAGAACATAATGGCCAGGTCTCTTCGCACTCTTTTCCAGCCAGCCCGAGGCACTCCAGTACTCTCGTCAGACCCAACTTGCTGCTTTGTTCTAATTGGCTGAATTCCTCGAGGTTCATAAACCGCGGACCTGCGGCCGCTGGAACACAAGTCTAAACATTATAAGTTGTTAGATTAGAGTGCAGATGGTATAACCCGGCACCCCCTGATGTGCCTCTGGCTGTGCAATTCGCCCCCCTGATGCGCGCCTCTGGCTGTGCAATTCGCCCCCCTCCGTGTGCCGCACCATGAGCCTTGCGGGGCCACTCACGAAGCTGCTCTCTTGTTAGCCTCTTCAAGTGCCCACCAGCACGAGCACCACTCATGTAGAAGCTCCATGAAAACTTTCTAGCTCCAGCACATGGTCCAGGTGCAGCAGCAAACAGTCTAAAGTGAACTTAAGGACCTGTTGTGGTATAAGGAAAACCTGTGGGACCAGTAGAGATATAGAAACAACTCTAGAACCTTGGAATACTAGGAAGTGACTTAAGAATACCTGGAAGACTCAGTATATGGTCTAAAATAATGATTGGTAGTGTCCGTAAATGGTAGAGAGAGAGAGAGAGAGAGAGAGAGAGAGAGAGAGAGAGAGATGGAACTCCGGGGGAATGATCCACAAAAACTACAAGTGGTGGCATGGGGTCAAACACTACTCAGAGCTGCCAGTGGATGGTGGTGGAAATTGATCAAAGTATCGGTGAGCGGAACTGAAAAACTTCATTCTCTAATAAAAATTCAAAACAAGGGGGGGGGGGGGTATCTATTACACGTTGTAACTTAACTTGAAAATCGTAATAAATTGTCTCGATGAATTTGAGAATGATGTAGAAGTTGCTGGACACATTTTCAGACCATAAAAAAGGACACAGGGAGGTTTTTGAGAACATTTACAAGACAGTTCAGGAAACATAGAATCCAGGACAAACACAGGAGCCACATTAGTAGCCCGAGTACATCATGTGTAACCTTGACTTGTACTTAAAGACTGGGACGTGACTGGTCGGAGTCCCTAAGGCGGGTGTATGCTGTCTACTGTTCTTTATATTCTAAATAAAAGTCAGTGTAGCTTCAATGTCTCAACAAATATGTAATGAAATATTGTCCACTGATAATTTTCATAGGTTGAATTAATGAGATCTATATAACATAAATGATACAAATTAGAATTGTTATATATAATCAGACACAGACTTAGCTTTTGTTAACCACATGTGACCCTTCAGGTTAATATACAGAGTAATTTAGTCACTAGAACCAATGTGTCACCCCAGTAAAATGTTCTTGAAATAAAACATGAAATTACTTTTTACTTATCTCCTGTAATAAGTCTATGTAACTTCTCTGGTTTACGAGGATAACGAAATGACTGTAACCGAACGAGGAAGAATGCCAGAGAGTTAGGCTGTGAGAGTAATGCGGGGGACCAATCTTGTAAGCACCCTGCCCCACCTACTCACACCACACCTGTCACACCTTTATTGTCTCGTCCAGGAATAAGACAAGTGCAGCGTTTCATGGAGAATAATTAAAAGAGGAAAATAATTTCATCATGTGTCGTCACTCGCGAGTATTTATCAAGGCATGCGTAAAAATAAACAAAATCTTTATTAACTCGGGTTGATAATGTCAAATAATAAAAAAAAGAGCAAATGACGAACAATGGTCTACGTCCTGCTTAGTTTAGAACTCCAGGTAAGATACGATATAAACCTTCAAAAACAGGTCTACTGAAATTAAATTGCTGCCAGGAGAGGTGGTCTATGACCCTCGCCTCGCTGGTGATATTACAGAAGTGTATTTGGACAACATTTTAACATGTCACGTAACAGAATATGTTATATTTGTTAAACAAGGGTAAAACTTCATAACGATGCAGGTGTAATAGCGTGTTACCTGGGAGTGTACCACAGCAGCAGGAGTATCGTGCTCAGCCTCAGCTGACCTGCCTCGCTAACACACCTTGTGCTCCCCATTTACAGAGGTCCTCCGCTTAATTATTAAACAATGTGTCTCTCAGCTTACCTCTTTTTTAGTCTACCTCCAAAGTAAGTATCTTACACACACGCACGCTTTTGGTGTAGCAAAAGGTATATTACATTTTTCATTGTTCATGTGTAGGCGGAAGAGTCCGTCAGAGATTATGAAAGATGTACATTTATAGTAAAGTAATCAAGGTTTTATCACCACCTCGTTCACTGATACATTCACATGTTAATTTAATTTACCCAATAATGAATCTTTACTTCATTACACTGTTGCTCCAGTCGACCCCTCACACACACATGTAGAAGACTCCATGTAGGAACGACGGGTGGAACTGAGAAGTGGATTGAGGGTGGAGGTGTGCACGGTAACGGTGGGTGGAGGTGTACAGGGTAGCAGTGGGTGGAGGTCTGCACGGTAACGGTGGGTGGAGGTGTAGAGGGTAGTAGCGGATAGGTGGGAGGTGGAGATGAACAGTAAGGCAGTGAGTGAAGGGAGAGTGAGAGGATGAAGGGGTCAGGGACACAGTGAGAGGAAGGTGTGCATGGGAGATGATCAGTAACCAAGTCTCAGGAGCGTCTACCACAACACTTTACCTGAGGTGGTCACCAGGGGGCGCCTGACAGCCTCGTCTGGTGAACAACGCTCAGGGTATTATTAGTGCTGTTACTTACTCAACAGACTGATTTTATTGTCCTTCCTGAAGTGTTGGTCCTAATCACCTCTTAAAGATGTCATTTGTGAGAGCCTCGTGATGGGTGGAGCACAACACCAAACATTAAGGATATAATTAAACTCTTGATGAAGTCTTCCTTTGGTTATCTGTAGCGAACATCACAGTATCGTGTGCCAAGAGTTGTTTAGTTTATATTTGAGTTGCCTCACTTGTCAACCCGTAAAGTACACTGAACAGACGGAATGAGAGTTTAGGTGACCCCTTAATGATGCTTCAGTCTATCGGTCAAGGCTGAGGGTTGGCGATCATGGCCCCGCCCTTCACCCTGGCCCTCATTCCCCCAATTTTACCTTATAATATTTCTACCATCATCCCCTTTTATACCTAATCATATGGCCATATATCTCACTTCCCTTGTTTCTATAAACACCAAGTAGTTCACTCGTTAACCTAACCAACAGCTTCATTTGCCTTCTCAGCCCCTGTAACACATCTCCAACACCCTCTCATAACCACTACAGCCTCTGTCCTCCAGGTGCAGTGTCCTCCCCTTTTCACCTCAACATTAACACAAACCATCAGTACAACTTGTCAATAATATTTTCTCTTCTAAAACTGGAATTAATAAACAGTATCTAACTAACCCACCTCAATTATGTAACACACACACACACACACACACACACACACACACACACACACACACACACACACACACACACAAATCAGTAAGTCTGTAAATTTTCAGCCACCGGCTGCAACTCTATTAATAAACCGTTTATTATTATTATTATTATTATTATTATTATTATTATTATTATTATTATTATTAAATCGCGTAATCTCGTAGATCAGCCGTTAGTCAGTAGAATACAATATAAAATAATAGTAACATAAGAGTCAATATAATATACATATATATATATATATATATATAGAACAAGAGACAGGATGATGATATTAATGACCAGTGATGGAGAGTCTGTTTACCTTTGACTCCAGGGAGGTGGGGGTGGCAGGTGAGGAGTGTGAGGGAGGTGAGGAAAGTGAGGAGGTGGGGGTGAGGAATGTGAGGGAGGTGAGGAAAGTGAGGAGGTGGGGGTGACGGGTGAGGGGTGTGAGGGAGGTGAGGAAAGTGAGGAGGTGGGGGTGAGGAATGTGAGGGAGGTGAGGAAAGTGAGGCGGTGGGGGTGACGGGTAAGGAGTGTGAGGGAGGTGAGGAAAGTGAGGAGGTGGGGGTGAGGGGGTGAGGAATGTGAGGGAGGTGAGGAAAGTGAGGAGGTGGGGGTGAGGAATGTGAGGGAGGTGAGGAAAGTGAGGAGGTGGGGGTGAGGGGGTGAGGAATGTGAGGGAGGTGAGGAAAGTGAGGAGGTGGGGGTGAGGGGGTGAGGAATGTGAGGGAGGTGAGGAAAGTGAGGAGGTGGGGGTGACGGGTGAGGGGTGTGAGGGAGGTGAGGAAAGTGAGGAGGTGGGGGTGAGGGGGTGGACTTGCTGATTATTATCATACCTAGCCCTTCACACCCACCTGTTGCTGCTGCTGTATTTGCTGTTGTTGTTGTGTTCGTTACTGTAGTTGTTTGTGTTATTGTTGTTATTTTGTTCTTATGTGTGATGAATATACACATGTGATTATTATTATCATTATTATTATTATTATAAATGTAACTATTATCATTAATAACATCATTATTAGTAGCATTATCACTACAGCTGAGGGAGAGAAACTGTGAGGGGTCCTTGTGATGGGTGAAGGGAGGTGGTGGTGGTGGTGACGGAAATAACACAGGAAAAACAACAATAATGAAAACGAAGAAAATTACATAGATGGTGTGGGTGAGTTAGGATGTATGCCAGAGCAGGTCAGTCAGTAGTCCAAAGACCCTCTGTAACAACTAAGCATAGGTAATTCAACGACCAATAATGTAAGCAGAAACATTTAGATGAAACCATTAGTGGGAAACATCATGGCAATTAGCAACCACTGGTGGGAATACTAATGAGGGGGATACAATAAAGTAATTAGTGAAGGCAAAGAACAGTACCTGGCCAAACACCAGGAGCTTAACATGCGTGTGTTCCCGCGGCGCACACCTGACCCGCTCTCTGCTTAATTACTTATTTACTACCTTACCTGCGATTATTCCAGTTCACGTTAGCCATGTTGATGTGTATTGTAGTTTGTTTATATTATGTCCGTGTTGTAGGGAAGAGAGAGAGAGAAGGGGGCGTTATGAAGGATGGGGTGAGTGAGGCGCCATCACAGGTCACCCGGAACAACATTAGAGAAATTCGTCTTACTTAAGAGGTTAGCGTGCAGCCTGGGTAGGGTACAGGTGTGTGTGAATACAATAATAGAGATGATAATAATAATAATAATAATAATAATAATAATAATAATAATAATAATAATAATAATAATAATATAAAGCAACAGTTAGCAGAGTTATAACTTGGTACATTAATATAAGTAGGACGTGGTTACAGGGATATGAGGTGACACAATACTGTAACCAACAAGAGGTGATTGCCACGTTATAGTGTCCTACTTAAGACATGACGTGGTGAATGACCAAGAGGAACCATAGTACTACAGGTCATTGTTGACGTGTTACTGTACAGTACTGATGAGTGAGTCATTATAGTGATCACTCGTGTGTGTGTTTCTTCCCTCCACCTCACCCTCCTTCATCTACAGTTTCTCCGCACCAGGTCCTTCACCTCACCCTCCTTCATCTACAGTTTCTCCGCACCAGGTCCTTCACCTCACCCTCCTTCATCTACAGTTTCTCCGCACCAGGTCCTTCACCTCACCCTCCTTCATCTACAGTTTCTCCGCACCAGGTCCTTCACCTCACCCTCCTTCACCTACAGTTTCTCCGCACCAGGTCCTTCACCTCACCCTCCTTCATCTATAGTTTCTCCGCACCAGGTCCTTCACCTCACCCTCCTTCATCTATAGTTTCTCCGCACCAGGTCCTTCACCTCACCCTCCTTCATCTACAGTTTCTCCGCACCAGGTCCTTCACCTCACCCTCCTTCACCTACAGTTTCTCCGCATCAGGTCCTTCACCTCACCCTCCTTCACCTACAGTTTCTCCGCACCAGGTCCTTCACCTCACCCTCCTTCACCTACAGTTTCTCCGCACCAGGTCCTTCACCTTACCCTCCTTCACCTACAGTTTCTCCGCACCAGGTCCTTCACCTCACCCTCCTTCATCTACAGTTTCTCCGCACCAGGTCCTTCACCTCACCCTCCTTCACCTACAGTTTCTCCGCACCAGGTCCTTCACCTCACCCTCCTTCACCTACAGTTTCTCCGCACCAGGTCCTTCACCTCACCCTCCTTCATCTACAGTTTCTCCGCACCAGGTCCTTCACCTCACCCTCCTTCACCTACAGTTTCTCCGCACCAGGTCCTTCACCTCACCCTCCTTCATCTACAGTTTCTCCGCACCAGGTCCTTCACCTCACCCTCCTTCATCTACAGTTTCTCCGCACCAGGTCCTTCACCTCACCCTCCTTCATCTATAGTTTCTCCGCACCAGGTCCTTCACCTCACCCTCCTTCATCTATAGTTTCTCCGCACCAGGTCCTTCACCTCACCCTCCTTCACCTACAGTTTCTCCGCACCAGGTCCTTCACCTCACCCTCCTTCACCTACAGTTTCTCCGCACCAGGTCCTTCACCTCACCCTCCTTCATCTACAGTTTCTCCGCACCAGGTCCTCCACCTCACCCTCCTTCATCTACAGTTTCTCCGCACCAGGTCCTTCACCTCACCCTCCTTCATCTACAGTTTCTCCGCACCAGGTCCTTCACCTCACCCTCCTTCATCTACAGTTTCTCTGCACCAGGTCCTTCACCTCACCCTCCTTCATCTACAGTTTCTCCGCACCAGGTCCTTCACCTCACCCTCCTTCATCTACAGTTTCTCCGCACCAGGTCCTCCACCTCTCACCAGCTCTCTCATTTCCCCCCGCGTCGCCTCCCCCGGTTTCGGTAGCCAGAGGCACGCTGGGATACGCTGGGATCCACTGGGAGTCCGCTGGGACGCTGTAGGGACGCCGTAGGGACACTGCGGGACCGCTGGGATGAGACTGTCGGCAGATGATGATGAGATTGTGTGATATCACCGTGATGAACACCTTCCTCGCCCATACTTGGTCACATCACACGAGAGTCACCGTAATGTACAGTGGGGGAAGTTTCTCCTGTAGGCATCTGTAGTGTACACCTTTACCAGCCATGTCTGACCCAAAAGTTCATCAGATAAATTCATAACCCACAACAAACACTCTACCAATAACTACGCCAGAAAAACAACCAAATTATGTTTCGTTTTTAGAGACAACATCGAGTTACAACTTTCTCCACGTGTTGTTAATACAGAGGGAAGGTGGAGGTAGTGTTGGGTATAGACCAGGAGACAAGGAACATGGCCATGGCCTCCTAGCACTCTGACCTCGGCCACCACGCACTATACCTGGCCACAATAACAGCCACGGAACATCTAACCCGGACTCCACACACACACACACCACGTAACTCAACAATAAACAAAACATTATTAAAACACTTGCTGGTGCTTGAATCAATCCCAACCACTTGAATACAACACTTAGGATTTGTCTCATACACTTAATGCCCTCATCACATCACTGTCGAAGGTTATGTAAACAAACACCACACACCAAGTAGGTTTCATCAGGTCCTCCCGATCACAGAAACATCAAGTAGAAGTAACAGTCACGAGTCGTCATATTATTGTCAACCTATTTCATTCTGTCTAAATAAAACCCACAATTATAAAACGAAATTTACATGAACTAATTATGATCAACAGTTTTTATAAGTACCGTGACCCCCTTCTTGGCATTTACCCATATCCCAATGCAGGCGAGTTAGACGTAGTGCAGGTCAGGCTATCAAACAATCAGTCAGTCAGTCAGTCACCCCCAGTCACCGCGCCCCCCCCCCCCCCCCCCTGGAAATTATTTTGACAGTCATCCTGGAAACTTGGCGGGAACTCACACCAGGACGCCGCATTACAATTACAGATCCTTAATGGCGTTATTTCGTACCGAGTGTTGATGATGACCCGCGTGTATTGACGACCCTGTGAGGAATGTGGGGTGGTGCGGAGGCGAGTTTCACCTACGGGAGAGTAAGACAGCGTGAGAGATTTTCGAGTGAGCAAGTGAGTTTATGTTTCTAGGGCAAAGGCGTGGAGTATCTTGTTGGGGGGACGAGGGTGTAGTAGGTGTTGAGGGGACGAGGGTGTAGTAGGTGTTGAGGGGACGAGGGTGTAGTAGGTGTTGAGGGGACGAGGGTGTAGTAGGGTGTTGAGGGGACGAGGGTGTAGTAGGGTGTTGAGAGGACGAGGGTGTAGTAGGTGTTGAGGGGACGAGGGTGTAGTAGGTGTTGAGGGGACGAGGGTGTAGTAGGTGTTGAGGGGACGAGGGTGTAGTAGGTGTTGAGGGGACGAGGGTGTAGTAGGTGTAGAGAGGACGAGGGTGTAGTAGGTGTTGAGGGGACGAGGGTGTAGATGTGTAGTGTAAATCAGGGAGCAGCCGATAAAACACACACACACACACACACACACACACACACACACACACACACACACACACATTTTCGCGTGTCAACATCGGTCTGACACAAAATAAAGCCTCAAGATTATGGCAGCATTTCTTCTTAGTGTGGCCTGACTGTATCTCGCCCACTCCCGCCTAGTGACTCCCATCCTCAATATGCCGTGGTGTTTGTGTGTGTGTTTTAGTACGTGATGCCAAAGTTTTTCTGGGAATAAAACACAATCACTCTGACACTTTTTTCTCTGTTTCATTGTTATTTTTTCTTCCGTGTATTTTGACTTCTTGAATTATTTGTTATTGATTCTGTGTGATTAAATTCTCCTCTTAAATTACTATTGTGTTGGAGTTGGTTCATCTATTGCGGGCAGAATGTGATCTTAAGTGAATTCAGTTATGGTAATGTTATTTGATTTATACACCAGAACTAATATGCCTTAAGAATCAATTATAAAACAAAGCCGTATATTCTTTTTTATAATATCAATCATAGTTTTCCCTTTTCAAATGAAGCAACCACAGATGGCATTCTCCACGATCCATCTATCAGTCTATTTTCTGTCTAAGGGCCATTATTTCCGGGGCTTGCATTGGGCGCCTTCGAGTCATTGAATTGCAAGTCACAATCCCATCTCCCGTGGCGTTATCAAATTGCCAAGTTCCGCTAGCACGTTCGGTATTTATGGGTTTAATACGGTAGCCCAACAGGTTTATAATAGAGGAACAGAAGGCGGCAACAGTGCGAGCTGGAGAAAACAAATGAGCAACAGAACTCAGGCTAGATAAACAAGTGAACATCAGTAGCTTATATAAATAAAACATTTGGGGGGATTCTGCTTATGAATAGAGACTTTCTGCGGGCCTGGGTGGAAAGTTCTGAAATTTATTGTTAAAATGGTAATTACTTTTACCCCAAACTTATGTCTGTAATCACTTTGAGGCAGTGGGTCCAGCGTAACAATTACCAGATTAGATTCTCCTCACAAGGGTTCCTTACCTGAGGATCTTTAGTATGCTCGGCGATAGATTGCTTTAGCGAGGTTACAATCGGATAATTGGCCCGGGCATTTTGATAGTTGTTACATGTGTCTCTGCTGCCGGTCATTAATCCTTACACATCTTTATTGGGGAAGTGACAAAAGGTTGCGTTCGAGGCCGGTGCATTCATTGAGTTTCATATACAGTCGACTTTCAGTAACCGGCATTTTCTGTGCTTGTTTCTTAGCGCATATATCATAATGTCGCCCAGTAGTTGAACTGTATAACAATGTATCTTACACGTGTACTTATGTTTTTCTTCTGCGAGTTTGGATACACACAAACACACACACACACACACACTGGGGTGCCAAGAGTGCGGCAGGGGGCCACAGCGGTCCAGCAGAGTCCACCACTACCGGCCATTACCTAGGGGCGGGTAACGCTGAGATGCTTATTCACCAGTTCTAATATCACTTATATACCGTTTAAGATACCAACACAAGGTACATGTTATGCAAAACAGTGTGTCAAAAGTTTCCAAAAGTCTACTACGTCGTCTTTAACATGAACATCGAATGAACCTGAGACAGTGATCGAAGTTCGAATTATCAGGTAATATCGCATGACTCTTGTATCTGATGTCCAGTGTCTCGCTCACTTCAGCCCCAAGTATGATATATGTACAAATAAACCCAAGAACCTGTGTGTGTGTTGTCCAGCATGTGCACCTGAGAACTGACCACCCGCCAGCTAGTGAGATGACAAGTGGTGACGAGGATGACGGTGTGAGTGAGCGTTGTGTTGTGTTCCTCCCTCCCTTCTAGCCTCCCTCCCTGCTTCATTCTCTTCCTCCTCTGCCTGCATCATTCTCCCCCTCCCTGCCTGCATGCCTGCTTCATTCTCTTCCTCCTCTGCCTGCATGCCAGCCTGACTCATTGCCTCCTTCCCTGCCTGCCTCGACCCGTCCCTGCCTCACTGACTGCCTCCCTCCGTCCCTGCTTGCCTCTCTGCCCGCCTGCCTGCCTGCCTCCCTGCCTGCCTGCCTGCCTGCCTGCCTCCCTGCCTGCCTGCCTGCCTGCCTCCCTCCCTGCCTACCTGCCTGCCTGCCTGCCTGCTTCCCTCCCTGTCTGCCTGCCTCCCTCCCCCAGCAGGACTGTGAGGCAACAACAGCAGCTCCAAGGCTCCTGCTGGCGACTGAGAGAATGATGCCTTTAATAAAGTTATAATGTTTATTGTATGTTCATATGAAGGTATAACGATGTTAATCAGTGGCAGCTCAATGTTGTGATGCCCGGGAGGGTGTTGGATAAATGTTATTGTTTTTGTTACTGAACATAATATATATTAATATACTGTAGTTGTGTTACTGAGCGAGGATATATTCTGTTTGTATGTGTGTGTTTGTCCATTCATTTTTTGCGCCTATGTATACATGTATTAATATTGTTTGTGACTTCACGTCAACATATGTGTTTTTTCTTCTCGTTAGTTAACCACAAGCTACTCAGGTGACGGTCTCACCCTGGGTTATGTCCTTACTCGAGATAAGAACATAAGAATGGAGGAAACTGCAGCGGGCCTATTGGTCCATACTGGGTCAACCTATGTTTGAAGCTATCCACTACTCTATTTCCATACCAATGTTTACCTATTTCGCACCTAAATCTAAATTTAAAACTATTGTTACGAGTTCGCTCCTGGTTAGATAGTTTGAGTACATACTGTATGTATTTGCTGCACATAACACCCAACTCCATGTAATACCTTGTCTTTAACAATGACTTATCTCTCTTCTCGTGCTATATATTTTAACGTTACTATCAGACAGTACTCAGAAATATGTCATTCACTTATAAAACAATCCACTGTAACTTCACTCACTACCTCATTTTTGCATAACACTGATAAATAAATGATCTTATTGAAAGCTGTCATGACTTCTCTTTAAATCTCTACTTGTATTTCACTGTTGTTGGCGACTCTTGTTGGGTACACGTCAAGGTTTCAACAGGTGTCTCTCAGGTGGTCATCAACGAGGTATAAACATTAACAGTAAGAAAACAATGGTGTGTTAATAACTTCTTCTGGATAAGACACACGACTCTTTCACTGACATATTTATGGCCTTAAGAGGTGAGCGGAGAGTCTAAGTGTCGAGTAAGAGGGTGAGTGGTACAGTGTGGCGGCCAGGGTGCTTGTGTGTGACCACGATCGTCACCAGCCTCATCATGTGACTGTGGTTTGGTGACGCTGGGTGGTAGGCACCTAGTTTCCCCCAAGACACAGCTGACCATGTATCTCTCCCAGGACACAGCTGACCATGTATCTCTCCCAGGACACAGCTGATCATGTATCTCTCCCAGGACACAGCTGACCATGTATCTCTCCCAGGACACAGCTGACCATGTATCTCTCTCAGGACACAACGAACCACGTATCTTCACCGCCTCCTATATCATGTATCATTAAGGGACACACGGAGGTATCTACTGCAGGTCGAGACATGAGGCTGGCCGACACACCTCCACCTTCCAGTAGTTAGCTGGGGGAAAATGCTGCACACTAATTATAGCCCATAACTAAGTGGTTACCAAATAAGGGGTCGTTGATTAGTTTGATAACTTACATGGTGGCTTAGCAAGTAGTTAGTACAACCCTGCTCCCGCCCTGGTCCTCTCTCTAACCCTTTCTCACGATTAAAAAAGAATTATATTACATTTTAGTCCCTGGTCTCTGTAAGGTGAGGGGAACGTGGCCTTGAGAACGTGCTTAATGTGTGCCTCTGAGAGTTGTGACTAATAATGTAATTTTGTGGAAGGTGTCCAGTGTATATAACGGCTGTGTGAACGTGCAGGTAAATTTTAGTTTTTTAATTTTTTTTTTTAAAGAGTTATTATTACCTTCAGGTAGTTTACTGTGTCACTCTTGAAGCGCTCCAGGGCGAGTCTCTGAGGCAGTCGTTGTAGGCTGAAGGTTTTCTGAACGATGAACGAGCATCCTTCACCCACCCTCCAGCCAACTTCCGGCTACCTGGCAGCTGTTACAACCACCTCCACTGCCACCACCACGTCACTATATCACCCACACCAAAACCACCTTTTCTACCACCACCACCATTATCATCACCGGCCACCACACAAGGCGTTATGATCTACCACTACTACCACCATTACCATCACCATCTACTCTCACTCGTCCCTCTCTACCTCACCCACCACCCACCATCACCACCAGCCTCCCTCTTCGCTAATCACCGACACAGGCGATGATGAACAACCCGAGATTTTACATAGTTGTGCCCTAACCCGGGGGCAGCTTGGGGCCGGGATGCACCTTATTGTGTTCCCAGCAGGTCCTCAGCGTGAGACTCAGTGGGGGTCGCAGGAGGCGGCCCAGCAGGACACCACCACACTACCCTCCACCCTCCCTCTCTAATGGTGCCTACGTGAGCTATTGGTCCACCCCTCCACTGTTAGGTGGTTCACTCCCTCCACTGTTAGGTGGATCACTCCCTCCACTGTTAGGTGGATCACTCCCTCCACTGTTAGGTGGATCACTCCCTCCACTGTTAGGTGGATCACTCCTTCCATTTTTATTGGAACACTGTTTTTGGTATGTATGTATGTATGTATGTATTTATGGTTCAGAGAGATGAGAACAGCTAGACATGAATTTTGTTTCTCGGTCACCTGTTATAGTGAGAGGAAGGTGGCGAGGAGATGGGCATTAGTTAATAAAAATAAATAAAAAATAATAAAGGTAGAAGAGGAATGAAGTTACTCATAACATTTTAAAGGAGAACTTGAACACAATATCCCTCACACGCAAGCAATCCGTGAGTTAGGTCAGTGTAGGCGCACGCTGGGCTGATTCAACAACAGTTAGGAAACGAGGAGCGAGAAATGAGTTGGTTACTAATGACGCCAGAGCAGTTCATGTGACTTGTTTTAATAATGTTTTGTATAACGACTGACGCCCCTGAAGATCTCTGATGAGTGTCGCAGGTCAGACTAAGGAATATATCTATAGGTCCGCGATGAAGAGTATCCTGGACGCAGTAATGTTTTATAGGGCGTGGAACTTATCACTATTGACAGGAAGACGCGGAGGAAGATCATCAGATTTAAGTTGTAGAATGTATTACAAGAACTGATCACGAAGAGGGGAAGAACTGAGAGAGAGAGAGAGGTGGGGGGGAAGTGTCACACGCAGGAACAAGAGGATAATGTCATGACCTGAGTGTAGTGGGTGATGCGACTCCCCCACACCGGTGAACTGCTGCTGTGTTACCTGCTCAGGCATGCAGACGGAGAAGCAACTGGCCCGTGCACATTCAACGCATCGATCTAGAAAGCCATCAAGAGAGATTTGACTAAACTACAGTTGGAGGGACTTAAACTTGTCACTTTATTATCAAGTTGTCAAGGAGCGACTCAGGCGACAGTCTCTACACAAGTTTAACTCTTTCCAGCATTGATCTATGTTGCTTTGTCTTACCCTGGTCGCCCTCCTCTCTCCCAGGTGAAGCTTACCCTCACCCTTCACGCTCGGGCCTGATCAAGAGGACTCGACACACACACTGGTCTCATAACATCTTCCAAGGTTCAGTTGGTAAAATTTTTGTTAAAGAAAATTTAGTAGCTTCAGAATAAAATGGGCTACTGTGCACGCACCGAGGACACTCCCCGGGCTATGCTGACTGCATACAGTAAGCAGGTGACACAACTGGTTGGGAACCAAATCTTTTGTGTCGCCAGAAGAGTTTCTCGTGCCCATCGGTTACTACTACACTAAGAATTACAACAAAGCAATCATTCGAATTTTAAGAATGTTTCTCTAGAATATCTGCTGCTTGTGATGGAGTCGAGAGAAGCTGAGGGAAAAGCGAAAATTCTTGAGTCACCCTGCAAGAGTGTGCAGCACCCAGTGAACAGAGACGCTCTTAGTTGTTAACCTGGCAGCGTCGGTGAGAACCACAACACGGTAAATGTCACAAGGATGCTGAGACTCAGAAACAGTTTATTCCTGTTACCGTATCAGGTCAATAGTCAAAATCTGAAAATGTTTTTAGTAATTAATTACTGTGCATGACCAAGTGTTGTGTCACCACACTCACACTAACTGAGTTATATGTTTTGACGTGTGTTGTATCTTCCCTGGTTAAAATAGAGTACAGACACAGTAATACAGTAGAACAGTACAACAAAATTCAGTCTAGGATACAACTTGGTAACGTATATTTCATGATATTACTTTCCACACATTCATTAAGTGTTGCTAGAGAGCAGAGAGGTGGGAGGCCAGAGGCAGCGTCCCAGAGACAAGAATGTTGGCAGTGTGACCAGCGACAAGTGGCAGGGGACACCTCCACCCAGTGTACCACATCAACACCACGCGGAGAAACTTGATCAAACATATTTGCATATTTCTGGCCGTAAAACATGGCCACAGGTACTCAATTATGGGTGTTTACTGAGAAAATCTGACACTATTATTGTCTACAGTGGCTATATACACCTTCCTTATAACTAATTTTGAATAGCTTTGAAACTGTACATTGGGATACATTAGGTTATATCACTCTTGTGTTGGGGTCATAAACTGTGTATTTCATAACAATATTAACAATGTTTACCTTATTCTCTGTATATACATAAACATGATAACTCCAACCAGAAACAACTTTGGAATAATCACATTCTGCTTACTCCAGTATCTTCATGACAGACCCAAGGCTCAGAGCAGCAGCACCTGAACTAATAACTTTTTTATCAACGTAATTATTATCATTACCACTACTATTATTATAATTACCATGGTGCAGGGGACTGTGGCTGAGGGAGAGCAGCAGTAATCAGGTGTATAAGAGAGGCTGGTGCGTCTCCTGCTCAGTGAGTGGACAGGTGCGGTAGCCAGGTAGCTGAAGCAGCCACCAAAACAAAGAAAGACACTGCCCCACCTTTGATACAGGCGAATGGGTTATTGTAATTACACCAGGAATCCCTGTAATGTCCACGTAATAGACTTCCAGCCGCCCCATACTGCGTCAGCTCGGTGGGGGAGGAACCCGACCAATTTTGGCGCGGACAGATTAAATGCTCACCAGTAAATATGTATGCGAGATTTTCTTTTGTTTCTCAGCTTAACGACTTGCGGATGTAGATGAATGTTCGCCTCCTGAAATATTAATTGTGTTTTGGGTCGTGGCGGATTTAGTGAAGTTGACGAGTGTGAGTGTTGTCGTAGATACACAGCGATAACCCAACCATGTATTTTGTTAGGTGTACATTCCAGTACTATGAATCACCAAGCTATGATGACGAATTCTGACAGTTTAAACACGTAGGTATGTCTTTAGTTCCTCGGCAGTATATTATGAAACACAACACAACACAACACCCCTCTTAATTGTGTTGTAGCTGTGAATTTTAAAATATTTGACTTATTAATGAATTTTGCTAAATAATAAAAAGCGACAAAGAGAGGTAGTTAGACCCTTGTGAACGAATGTATAAGTGAAGGCACAAACAGACACATCACTATAAGGATATTTACTAATAGTTCTTCTTCCCTGAATGCAGATAACCAGGCAGAAATATCACACATTTTGCTGATCGTCCAGAACACTGTGCACAGTCCACCAGGAAGTTGTCTCAATTATCTGTCAGATCCTCAGTGTTAAAGGAAAATGTCCAAGACGTAATCTACGGACTAGTCTATCCTCACATCATTTGGTACGTTTCTGTCCTCCTGCCTGACTTCTGAAGGTGAAGTGTGAGTGATCCAGTTTCCTTACCCATGTTCGACACGACGACCAAAACAAAGGTCACATCAGGTCATTACTACATACTTTATTTGTTTTGATTGTTTGATAATCTCTCTCTCTCTCTCTCTCTCTCTCTATATATATATATCTATATATATATATATATATATATATATATATATATATATATATATATATATATATATATATATATATATATATATATATATATATATATATATATATATATATATATTTTTTTTTTTTTTTTTTATTTTTTTTTTTTTTTAAGCCAGTTTCTAAATAATTAAATATGAATTACAAATGAATATTATAATTACCAACTTAATTAATGAAACTGACCTAACCTGACCTGACCTAACAGCAGTGGTGTAGCTGTAAAAAACAAAGGTTTTCCATATTTGGCAAAAACGTCGGCTGCGTTTTAAGGCTTAATTGGACGGCTAACCATATTTAGCGACACACACACACACACACACACACACACACACACACACACACACACACACACAGCAGTGATATGCATGAGGCTGCGTCATCTCTACAGAAGGTTGGTCTGAGAACTAAGATGACCAAGGAGCATCGTGACCCCCAGTGACCTCCCTCGCTACTTGCTATGATCCACCTTATACCTTCTTGAAAAATAATCGAAATTTCTCATAATGATTGATATAATGCGTAAGTGTGACGATGATGGTGATAGTGGTGATAGTGGCGGTGTTGTGTGCTGGTGATGGTGTTGGTGGTCGTGGTGATAGTGATGGTGTTGGTGGTCGTGGTGATAGTGATGGTGTTGGTGGTCATGGTGATAGTGGCGGTGTTGTGTGCTGGTGATGGTGTTGGTGGTCGTGGTGATAGTGATGGTGTTGGTGGTCGTGGTGATAGTGATGGTGTTGGTGGTCGTGGTGATAGTGATGGTGTTGGTGGCAGTGGTGATAGTGATGGTGTTGGTGGTCGTGGTGATAGTGATGGTGTTGGTGGTCGTGGTGATGGTGTTGGTGGTCGTGGTGATAGTGATGGTGTTGGTGGCAGTGGTGATAGTGATGGTGTTGGTGGCAGTGGTGATAGTGATGGTGTTGGTGGTCGTGGTGATAGTGATGGTGTTGGTGGCAGTGGTGATAGTGATGGTGTTGGTGCCCGTGGTGATAGTGATGGTGTTGGTGGAGGTGGTGATAGTGGCGGTGTTGTTTGCTGGTGATGGTGTTGGTGGTCGTGGTGATAGTGATGGTGTTGGTGGTCGTGGTGATAGTGATGGTGTTGGTGGAGGTGGTGTTAGAGATGATAGTGGTGTTGATGGTGAGTATAACTACCCCTCTTAGTCGACGTAACAAACATGATTCCACGGTGTTACGCCCTTGGGTGGAGTCTTATTACTCATGATTATAAACGGTGTGTACGTACTTGTTTACATACTGAAATTTACTGCAACAAATAAATGTTTACGTTCAGGCAAATATTACATAATAAACGATGACGTCAGCATAAGATCTGGAATTGTTATTATTTATTTTTTTTTAGATTTGAAAGTAATTTTTTTTTGATGGAGAAATACAATTGACTTTGAAATTTGTATTATTTGTAGAAGAATAAAGCGATACAAGAGGTGAGTAGAGGTCAAAGTGCGGCAATTAACAGTAAACTTCCCTTCGTGGAGTCAACACTAACAAGACAATGATTTACTGATCCAAAGTGAGGGAATAAATCTCGTGTCCACAAGTTTACTTTACACAACTCTTGAACACAAATATCTTTACTACGCCTCATATATATAATTCCTACAAATTGTATCCAAGTTGATAAAGTGGTGTAGGTGGTAAGGGTGGTGTAGGTGGTAAGGGTGGTGTAGGTGGTAAGGGTGGTGTAGGTGGTAAGGGTGGTGTAGGTGGTAAGGGTGGTGTAGGTGGTAAGGGTGGTGTAGGTGGTAAGGGTGGTGTAGGTGGTAAGGGTGGTGTAGGTGGTAAGGGTGGTGTAGGTGGTGAGGGTGGTGTAGGTGGTAAGGGTGGTGTAGGTGGTAAGGGTGGTGTAGGTGGTAAGGGTGGTGTAGGTGGTAAGGGTGGTGTAGGTGGTAAGGGTGGTGTAGGTGGTGAGGGTGGTGTAGGTGGTAAGGGTGGTGTAGGTGGTAAGGGTGGTGTAGGTGGTAAGGGTGGTGTAGGTGGTAAGGGTGGTGTAGGTGGTGAGGGTGGTGTAGGTGGTAAGGGTGGTGTAGGTGGTAAGGGTGGTGTAGGTGGTAAGGGTGGTGTAGGTGGTAAGGGTGGTGTAGGTGGTGAGGGTGGTGTAGGTGGTAAGGGTGGTGTAGGTGGTAAGGGTGGTGTAGGTGGTAAGGGTGGTGTAGGTGGTAAGGGTGGTGTAGGTGGTAAGGGTAGGGTAAGTGGTAAGGGCGGTGTAGGTGGTGAGGGTGGTGTAGGTGGTGAGGGTGGTGTAGGTGGTAAGGGTGGTGTAGGTGGTAAGGGTGGTGTAGGTGGTGAGGGTGGTGTAGGTGGTAAGGGTGGTGTAGGTGGTAAGGGCGGTGTAGGTGGTGAGGGTGGTGTAGGTGGTAAGGGTGGTGTAGGTGGTAAGGGTAGGGTAGGTGGTGAGGGTGGTGTAGGTGGTAAGGGTGGTGTAGGTGGTAAGGGTAGGGTAAGTGGTAAGGGTGGTGTAGGTGGTAAGGGTGGTGTAGGTGGTAAGGGTGGTGTAGGTGGTAAGGGTGGTGTAGGTGGTAAGGGTGGTGTAGGTGGTAAGGGTGGGGTAGGTAGTAAGGGTGGTAGAGTGGTACCGCTCTTGCCTTCGCAAGCGAGATGTCACGGGTTCGATTCCCGGGCCGGTGGAAGTTGTTTGGACATACTTCCTTCCCCCCATTAGTCCCTGTTTACCTAGCAGTAAAGTAGGTGCCTGGTGTAAATCGAAAAGTTGCGAATTCGTATTCAGGGAAAAGTTGTTGGAGCTTCCAATAACTTGATGACATAAAAAACCATTGATTCTTCAAGCTTCTACGCCCTTAACTCTTCAGGCTTCTACGCCCTTGACTCTTCAAGCTTCTACGCCCTTGACTCTTCAGGCTTCTATGCCCTTGACTCTTCAGGCTTCTACGCCCTTAACTCATGAGACATAAAGGCGAGCATGAACTTAGCATGCTTCCCTGTTGAGCACTGTAAACGCTTCTGCGCTTCACCTTACACAAGGATGTAGGGGAGTGCCCATTAAAAAACAATAAAAAAAATCACATTGTGTGTTTGGTTCTGTCCATGGGAACTGATGTAGCTACTAAGTGCACACACTTTACATTTAGTTTTGTTCACATCTGCTTGAGGGATATACTGCCAGAGGTACTTATATCCTAGTCTTAGTCTAGCGGTTACATCTTGTAATCTAATGATCTTGTTACTTGCTTCATATACATGTTTCATGTGATACATTTCATCATGGTACACAATGGATTGACTAATTCCTGTTTGTACTTGTCTGCTTGCGTCAAATTCATCAATAAGTTCCTTCCTAATTACAGTCTTAAGGGTTATTTTTGAGAGACCCAGATTGTATTCAACAGACCCTTTGTTAGACGCGAGTTTGGCGAGAGCATCAACTGTCATGCTGTCATGTTTTTTGATGCCTATTTGAGAGGGGATCCACAACGGTTTGACCTTGCCACCCCGATCAACAAGGTACGCATATTTGTGTCTGGCTTCAGAGACAAGCGCGTGACAACTTGAGGGTGTCATGGGCAAGTAGTGAAGATAGAGAGTCAGTGATGATGAGACTGTCAGTAACAGTGGTTTCAATGAATTTAATAGCTGTGAGTATGGCAACTAATTCAGTTTGTAGAGTGGATACCCAGTTGTTAACTCTAACTCCTTACTCAATTGTATTACCGTCAGGTGGAGTTACAACAATAGCACTTCCAGCCCTCCCACAGGCGGTGTTTAGAGATCCATCAGTGTAGATGGTCTGTGTGATATTATCATCAGTCTGTAGAGTGTGTATGTGTTCAAGAGCTGTCACTTTGGCAGTGTGTTGGAGATAAATGCTTTGTTTAATTAATCTTTTAGATGGATATGTCGGTATTGTGATATCGAAGGGAACTGTCCGTCAGGGTGGAAGGAAGCCCTGTTGTGTCTCAGATGGTCTAGTCCAAACATATTCATATGTGTAGCTGTAGTTTGGATCCATTTAGATTCACCAGTCCCATGGTTCATACATTCTAGCAATTTTAAGGAAACAATGTTATCAGGATCACCACGCAGAAGCCTCAGGGCTATCATGAGGTTGACTTCAATTATTCTATCTTTAACACTGGGTATATATAGTTCTTTCCTCATATTAAGTACTTTAGTGCTCATGGGACATCCTAGGATAGTTCTGTGGGCTTTATTTTGCATTTTCTCGAGCTTGTCAACGCCTTTCCCGTCACGAATGACCAGGGCTGGTGCGTGGTAATCTATCAGAGATCTTATATAGCCTAGGTACATTGTTTTAACAATTCTAATATTAGCACCATAGTGCGGGCTGTACCCCACTACACTTCTAAGAGGTCTCAGTCTGTCAGTACATTGGCGGGTTAGCTGTTGTATGGCAGGTAGGGTACAAGGGACGGAAACACCAAGATATTTAAAAGAAGAAACATAGTCAATAGTGTTGTTACCTATCTTGAACTTGGCGGGGCCGCGTTTGCGGTTACCAGCTTGTTTGTTGAACACCTTAGTTTTCTCAGTGGAAATAATTAGACCGAGGTTCTCACAGACTGTGTGTACATGGTTCAGGGTGGTTTGCATTTCACGATGAGTTTTAGTATGTATAAGAATATCATCAGCATAGCTGATTGTGATATTGCCGGGGTTGTCTTGTATTAAATTTAATAATTAAATCATAAGAACATTGAACAAAGTGGGGCTAAGTACTCCACCCTAGGAATGCCAAGTTGCATATCTTTAACTTCACTTTTGTAACTCTGAAACAGTGCAGCAGCCCTTCTGTTGGTTAGGTAAACACTTATCCGGTGTAACAGCCGACCTCTTATATCCATTTTGGCTAGTTCGTACAATATAAGTTGCCTATTGGAGGTGGTATGGGTGGGGTAGCTGGTGTAGGTGGTAAGGGTGGGGTAGGTGGTGTAGGTGGTAAGGGTGGCGTAGGTGGTGTAGGTGGTAAGGATGGGGTAGTTGGTGTAGGTGGTAAGGGTGGGGTAGTTGGTGTAGGTGGTAAGGGTGGGGTAGGTGGTGTAGGTGGTAAGGGTGGGGTAGGTGGTGTAGGTGGTAAGGGTGGGGTAGGTGGTGTAGGTGGTAAGGGTGGGGTAGTTGGTGTAGGTGGTAAGGGCGGGGTAGGTGGTGTAGGTGGTAAGGGTGGGGTAGTTGGTGTAGGTGGTAAGGGTGGGGTAGTTGGTGTAGGTGGTAAGGGTGGTGTAGGTGGTAAGGGTGGGGTAGGTGGTGTAGGTGGTAAGGGTGGGGTAGCTGGTGTAGGTGGTAAGGGTGGGGTAGCTGGTGTAGGTGGTAAGGGTGGTAAGGGTGGGGTAGGTGGTAAGGGTGGGGTAGGTGGTGTAGGTGGTAAGGGTGGGGTAGGTGGTAAGGGTGGGGTAGGTGGTGTAGGTGGTAAGGGTGGGGTAGGTGGTGTAGGTGGTAAGGGTGGGGTAGCTGGTGTAGGTGGTAAAGGTGGGGTAGGTGGTGTAGGTGGTAAGGGTGGGGTAGGTGGTGTAGGTGGTATGGGTGGGGTAGTTTGTGTAGGTGGTAAGGGTAGGGTAGGTGGTGTAGGTGGTGTAGGTGGTAAGGGTGGGGTAGGTGGTGTGGTGGCTGGGCGCCTCCTGCTGGGATCAGCTTCGTTAAGGCTCGCCAGTCGCCAGACCCAACACGGACTTTGCCTAGTTTGATCATTTATATACAATTTACGTCATCAGTTTTATTTACAGGGCAGCTCCTGTAAACGCAGCCATTAGTATGGAATGTGCAGTAATTCCGCAATGCCTCGCTGAATAATTCAGTGTATAGATATCCTTAACACAGCAGCGTGAAGAATCCGACCACGGGCCCATGCATAGGAATAGCCCACTCTCTATGATAATGGTCGTTTCTATTAGCTTCTTCCTCAGCGGTCGATAACAGTCCGATGCTGAGCTAGCATACAGTCACAAACAGTCCAGCCCTGAGGTGAAATACAGTCAATAACTGGCCAGTAGTGAGGCAGAATATACTACTTGATAGTCCGGTGTTGAAGTATATTACATTCAAAGCAGAGGCGCCGTCCATTGAAGAAGCAATAATGTCGACGCCGTGGTTTTGGGATGCACCGACGTTTCCGTCATTTCATGCCCTGACACTTCCGTCCTATCATCCATTGACACTTGCATCTTAATAGTGATCCTCCACCCTGCCACGTTATGATACTGCCATCTTGTTTCACACAGTTGTCTTTACCTTGTTCTGCTATGATATCGTTTTATCATGCACTAGTGCCTTCACCTGAACAGACGCTCATGCCTTAACCCTGTCATGCACTGATGGCCCAGCCTTGTCATAAACTGATGCCATCGTCTTCATCTTGGTAGCTGTCTGATCTTTGAGATATAGTCCAGCATATTTTAAGAATGTATGATGCATACCGTGCCATGCAACTGCCGAACAAAGATGGTTCCTTTAAGTATTTGTATTGAGCTTAGCACCAAACATACGGCGAGATGCGTCACTATGGAACTGAGGAGGAGTAAACATCACCTGGTGACCCGGGCACACGGGCCCAGACACTCACACTCCCTCTTGAATAATACAAGACATACACAGGTATCTTATAAGTATTGAGAGAGAGTTACCGACAGGAATGTCATGCGTACTGATAAACGGTAATTTTGGTTTTCCTTAAAGTTAATTGGTCCATTTTTGTGTTGCGGCGACGAAAATATAAGTAAAGGCTGAAAAATAACATAACGGTGACAACGAGTAAGTGAGAGTTCCAGCAGTGAGTCATAAAGGAAAGTCTCGTTAATGGTAGAGCACAAGCTTGCCAGTTGTATACATATCACAGCTTAGACAAGCGTGGCCAGGCGAGAAGAGGGTGCGAGGCAACGGGCTTAGCGAGTACAGGTGATCACACAGGTAGCCCTCAGCCCCAGCTCTTGTGCCGCTAATTGCCCCGTGTTACGCAGGTAGGTCGTGGCGGGACGCGGCGCTGGCTCCTCCCGCTAGTTAGTAGGGGTGCGCGGTGTCCGCGGCGCCACCACGCTTATAAATCTTCTAAGGACTGGCCAGTATGGTGCTGGGGGCAGGTTTTATAACATAATTAACGTTCGGCTCTGGTTTGTTGATCCGCCGCTGCTGCAAACATTCGTCTGGAGGAATTCTTCAAGCACTCCGCTGGTGTGTGTGTGTGTGTGTGTGTGACCATGACCGGTGGTGCCTGGTCACAGTGATGATCGGGCTGATACAAGCGCTGGCTCCTTGGGGAATGACAAGCACACGAAGGGCCATCTTGAGGTCCTGTTGCCTTATTCAGCAAACACACAACAGACAGTGACCGGGATGAAAGTGAGTCCTGGCCAAACATGGTCACATGTTGTGCTCACAGGCGCTATTCCTGAATTTGAGGTATACCAAAAATAATACCAGAAATATACACTACTGGAGATGTAAGACAACAATAATACTTACTGAATGTTGACGATAACTCCAACGATAGGAATAATACTAAAACTGATAACGAAAATAATATCAACAACAACAACAACAATAATAATAATAATAATAATAATAATAATAATAATAATAATAATAATCTAACAACAAAATGTAATAAGAATGTGAGGAAGCAGGGGTGGTGACAGTGTGAGGGAGGAAGGGTGGTGACAGTGTGAGGGAGGAGGGGTGGTGACAGTGTGAGGGAGGAGGGGTGGTGACAGTGTGAGGGAGGAGGGGTGGTGACAGTGTGAGGGAGAAGGGGTGGTGACAGTGTGAGGGAGGAGGGGTGGTGACAGTGTGAGGGAGGAGGGGTGGTGACAGTGTGAGGGAGGAGGGGTGGTGACAGTGTGAGGGAGAAGGGGTGGTGACAGTGTGAGGGAGGAGGGGTGGTGACAGTGTGAGGGAGAAGGGGTGGTGACAGTGTGAGGGAGGAGGGGTGGTGACAGTGTGAGGGAGGAGGGGTGGTGACAGTGTGAGGGAGGAGGGGTGGTGACAGTGTGAGGGAGGAGGGGTGGTGACAGTGTGAAGGAGGAGGGGTGGTGACAGTGTGAAGGAGGAGGGGTGGTGACAGTGTGAAGGAGGAGGGGTGGTGACAGTGTGAAGGAGGAGGGGTGGTGACAGTGTGAGGGAGGAGGGGTGGTGACAGTGTGAAGGAGGAGGGGTGGTGACAGTGTGAAGGAGGAGGGGTGGTGACAGTGTGAAGGAGGAGGGGTGGTGACAGTGTGAAGGAGGAGGGGTGGTGACAGTGTGAAGGAGGAGGGGTGGTGACAGTGTGAAGGAGGAGGGGTGGTGACAGTGTGAAGGAGGAGGGGTGGTGACAGTGTGAAGGAGGAGGGGTGGTGACAGTGTGAAGGAGGAGGGGTGGTGACAGTGTGAGGGAGGAGGGGTGGTGACAGTGTGAAGGAGGAGGGGTGGTGACAGTGTGAGGGAGGAGGGGTGGTGACACTGTGAAGGAGGAGGGGTGGTGACAGTGTGAAGGAGGAGGGGTGGTGACAGTGTGAAGGAGGAGGGGTGGTGACAGTGTGAAGGAGGAGGGGTGGTGACAGTGTGAGGGAGGAGGGGTGGTGACAGTGTGAAGGAGGAGGGGTGGTGACAGTGTGAAGGAGGAGGGGTGGTGACAGTGTGAAGGAGGAGGGGTGGTGACAGTGTGAGGGAGGAGGGGTGGTGACAGTGTGAAGGAGGAGGGGCGGTGACAGTGTAAGGGAGGAGGGATGGTGACAGTGTGAGGGAGGAGGGGTGGTGACAGTGTGAGGGAGGAGGGGTGGTGACAGTGTGAGGGAGGAGGGGTGGTGACAGTGTGAGGGAGGAGGGGTGGTGACAGTGTGAAGGAGGAGGGGTGGTGACAGTGTGAAGGAGGAGGGGTGGTGACAGTGTAAGGGAGGAGGGGTGGTGACAGTGTGAGGGAGGAGGGGTGGTGACAGTGTGAAGGAGGAGGGGTGGTGACAGTGTGAAGGAGGAGGGGTGGTGACAGTGTGAAGGAGGAGGGGTGGTGACAGTGTGAGGGAGGAGGGGTGGTGACAGTGTGAGGGAGGAGGGGTGGTGAATCAGGCCCAGGGTAGTGCCACGTATAACACAACCTCAAACACTGGTCACCTTTTTGTATACACTGAGCTGTATGTGGATCTGATAGCCCTGACAGACAGTTAGGATACAGAACGCGGTAAACTAAGCCTCTTTTCGGTACAGGAAGTAGTGTGACCGGCACTGTTCGTGACAATCTTGTCTTTCCTAATTGTAAGTTAGGTACCCACTCTCAGATGGATGGACTAGGGATACCCAGGCCGTGACCTGCGACCCTTTGGATCAGAGGCGTGCACTACAGCCACCCAGTAACTTTATTCCAATTACTTGGTAATACAACGCTTAAAATATTTACCCTGAAGAATGGAAAAATTTTCTCTAAAACTCTACAAGAAACAGATACCAATGTGGAGTGAACTAGTTAAGGTGCGGTGTTGTAATGCTATTAGAGACGCTTGTCCGGGAGGAGCTCCACACTGTCCGTCCACATCACCTTGCAGGTCAAACATTCAACGCCGTCCATGCATAGTAACTGAGAACGACTCACTCAGAGCACTTGTACTTACTGACTGTAAACTGTTGGGCTGCCACGCACGTATAACTATGACTGGCAAACAATCTATTTTCATTCCTCGTATAGAATTTAATATGAAGATCCTAATATAAATTAATACACGTAAATATGACGATTGACGTTTATAGACAATACGTGGACACACATACGTATATTACTTACATGCATAAAAACTAAGAACAAATGAAAGCTGATTGTTGAAGCCTCCATCAGACACACACACACGGACCCCTCCAGCAGGTGAACCACTAACTCTCCTTACCTCTTTACCAAAACTGTATATACTTCTGTAGATCAGCTCATGCACGACACCTCTGCTCAGTAAACACACACTAATAAATAAGATGAGTTTTCTACAGTTTTGATCAGTAATTATTAATGAGTTTATTTCGATTTAAGAGACAAAGCTTTGGTTTTTCGGCCATATTGTTGTTTAAGGGATGGTCAAGGCGACGGGGAGGGGGAAGACAGGAGAGAGAGAAAAAGACAGAAACGCGAGAAAGACAGAAGGGAGATAAAGACAGAAGTGAAGAGACAGGGGAGGAGAAAAAGACAGGGGGGGTGTGTGTGTGTGTGTCCGCATGAGACTCTCGGAAACTACTTTACCGATCTGTAGTGATGACGGATGGTGTTATATGTAGTGATGATGGATGATGTTATATGTAGTGATGATGGATGATGTAATATGTAGTGATGATGGGTGGTGTTATATGTAGTGATGATGGATGATGTTATATGTAGTGATGATGGATGATGTAATATGTAGTGATGATGGGTGGTGTTATATGTAGTGATGATTAGACAATAAAATAATAACAGTTTAATGTTAAAAAAATATACTTTGCTGTACCGTTGTAGTGAAAAACATGGTGGAACTTACATACACCGTTAATGAACTATTGATGGAAGAAGAAGTTTTGGGGACTGAACAGTGAGACAATGTGGAGCCTCCCGGAAGGGTGGCGTCCTACCGTTGCCTAGAGGATGAGCCGCCCGGAGTATATTATAAAAAAATAGAGAACAATCGTAAGTGACAAGTTCTTATACCATCGATAAAAAAAATCTAATAATTTTGTGTGAGACAATATGAGACAACGGACGAAGGATTTTGACAACCCTACCGAGACAACAGGAGTCACAGTGTTCATTTGGAAATTCCTCGGACCCCTCCGTGAAGATACTTTTTTGGGGTACCTCCTTCACCAACCACTAACGTTTAGGAAATCACAACCACGGCCAGAACGAAAGATCATTACCACTACCACAATCACCACCACTACCACAATCCCCCATCATTATCTCCACCACTGCCACTATTATCATCACTATCTCCACCACTGCCACTATCATCATCATTATCTCCAGCACTGCCACTATCATCACCACTATCTCCACCACTGCCACTATCACCATCATTATCTCCACCACTGCCACTATCATCATTATCTCCACTGCCACTATCACCATCACTATCTCCACCACTGCCACTATCACCATCACTATCTCCACCACTGCCACTATCACCATCACTATCTCCACCACTGCCACTATCACCATCACTATCTCCACCACTGCCACTATCATCATCACTATCTCCACCACTGCCACTATCACCATCACTATCTCCACCACTGCCACTATCACCATCACTATCTCCACCACTGCCACTATCATCATCATTATCTCCACTGCCACTATCATCATCACTATCTCCACCACTGCCACTATCACCATCACTATCTCCACCACTGCCACTATCATCATCATTATCTCCACCACTGCCACTATCATCATCACTATCTCCACCACTGCCACTATCACCATCACTATCTCCACCACTGCCACTATCATCATCACTATCTCCACCACTGCCACTATCACCATCACTATCATCACTATCTCCACCACTGCCACTATCACCATCACTATCTCCACCACTGCCACTATCACCATCACTATCTCCACCACTGCCACTATCATCATCACTATCTCCACCACTGCCACTATCACCATCACTATCTCCACCACTGCCACTATCACCATCACTATCTCCACCACTGCCACTATCACCATCACTATCTCCACCACTGCCACTATCATCATCACTATCTCCACCACTGCCACTATCACCATCACTATCTCCACCACTGCCACTATCATCATCATTATCTCCACTGCCACTATCATCATCACTATCTCCACCACTGCCACTATCACCATCACTATCTCCACCACTGCCACTATCATCATCATTATCTCCACCACTGCCACTATCATCATCACTATCTCCACCACTGCCACTATCACCATCACTATCTCCACCACTGCCACTATCATCATCATTATCTCCACCACTGCCACTATCATCACTATCTCCACCACTGCCACTATCACCATCACTATCTCCACCACTGCCACTATCATCATCATTATCTCCACCACTGCCACTATCATCACTATCTCCACCACTGCCACTATCACCATCACTATCTCCACCACTGCCACTATCTCCATCACCACCACCAGTAATGAAGGGGTCAGGTCTACTCCCAGCACAATAACAGTAATTGTACCAACAAACATCCCACCCTCTTGACCATCTTCCTTGTACTGTCACAACGCTCTAAACTTTTGTATTATTCTTTATTACTTTTATTTACTTATTATCTTTAGTTATACATCATTATTATTTCGTTCTTAACTTGTTTCTTCTATTGGTATGTATGTGTGTGTGTGTGTGTGTGTGTGTGTGTGTGTCACTCAGGATGTACACGACACCACGCACGTACTACACATCGGTTCTCTGGTAGCCATTAGACCTGCCTGTACCTTATAAGACACACCCTGCTCAATAGCTGTCCAGAGATTCAAGTCCGTGTTAATGAATAAGAGCTAAGGTCAAGGTCTTCTGGGGCGAGGTACTGCATCAAGCTTTTAATGATTTTGTTTAGATCTTTTTTTTTTTTTTTTACAGGATGAACTTTTTGTTGTTGATGGCAAGATAATGGTAACTCTCTCTCTCTCTCTCTCTGCCTTCCACTATCTCAACACCCATTTCCCCCTCCATCCCTTCCCATCCACTCCCTCTTCCCTGACCCTCTCATTCTCCCCACCCATTCCCTTTTTCTACCTGTCTCCCTCTACCTCCCCAACTATTCTCCCTCTCTCTGCCTGCCTTCCCCTACCTCCCCACTCATTTCCCCTCCAAATCCTTCCCACCCACTCTTCTTTCCCGGACCTACTCACTCTCCTCTTCTCCTCCCCCACTCCCTTTTCTACCTGCCTCCGTCTACCTCCCCAACCATCCCTACCTGCCTCCTCTCCTCACTCCCTCCCCATCCACCCACTCACTCCTCTCTACTCTATATCCTCGCCACCCCCCTCCGCCCTCTCCGTGGTGGTGGAGGGCAGAAGGCATCATCCTAGGCATCGACTTAACACATAATAACAGGTGAGGTTAATAGGATCTGGACATTGTTGGCCATCAAGGTGAAGGAGTGAGTCTTCCCAGCTGGTAATTTACTGATACACAAACTTTTACCGTGAGTTTTTTTTTTTATGTCGTGTATATATTTTTTCTTTTATTTTTTTACACCCATTTTAACTTTTTGTCTTTTATTTATGATTATAATTATTAATGTATTGAATATTAATTTCTGTGTCTGTATATTTATTAACCAGACGTCACTTAAAATATATATACTAGACTAATACGATAGTGAATAATGATGTTTAGGAGTGATAAATGGAATTATTCATATGTGTTACGAAAGGGGAGATAACATTTATAGTGCGTTGTTCCCAGCTGAGGCGGGAAATATGAAGTTGTTCGCAGTCATATTCCCGCCTCTGCTGACGGCTGTGTAATATTTCAATGAGATTCTGATCTTTTAAAATTTTAGTTTTTGCATAATGTAGTATTACTGATACGTAATTTGTCTTAGGATGCCTTATTGTGGGTAAAAATAACTATATGTTAAATGCATCCTCCGAAAGAGTGAATTTACTACCAGAGTTTAAGAGTTAATTCATATATAAGATTTTTGATAAACTTCCTACGTGCTCATGTTTGAAATAAAGAATGTATGTATCTTTAATTTATTTGGCTAAATATCTTTGTCGTCAGAAACGGTCATCCCAACGATTATGAATAAACTCATTTAGAAATACATTATTACTTCAGAACGAAATCGGACAGATTTGCAACAACCAATCAGTTGTAACTCTTGAGGAGGGGGCGGGGCATCTCTTTTCAGCCGGTAAAAAACTCACTATAGTACAGCATTATATCGAAATAACACAGGTCGTCCATTGTTCATAGGTATATAATTATATAATGTGAATCAGCCCCCCCCCCTTCGTCTCCAGGTCGTGCGGGAAGCTCAAGGGGGAACTTAGTGGTTTGTTAGTCATTGGTCTCGGTTGATTAATTATTTGTTTGCCCGGGCCACATCACAGGTGTCGCGCGAGGTACAGATCATCGTACTGAACATAACACTACTTGTATGTAAGAATTTTGGGGTTATAAGATAAAATCTAATGTTCAATTATTCCCTAATATTCAGGTGAAAATTTGGACCTAACAGGTAGTCCGCAAAACATCACTGACCCACATCAAGGCCTGGGAGGGGGGCAAAAATATTATAATAATAATAATAATAATAATAATAATAATAATAAAAATAATAATAATAATAGTAATTAATAAATAAATGAAAATTATAATAAAATAAATAAAATAATAATGATGATAACAACAATAATGACAATAAAAATAATAATAATAATAATGATAATAATAAACAAAAAATAAAAACAAAATAAAAAATCAATAATGAGAAACGATATGTGTATGGTGTGTTGTGAAAGTACGAGAAACAATTGAGACCCTGCAATTGTGTGTAATTGAGGCAGAAAGTCAGACCAGCAACCTGGGACTTGGTCACATATGGCAGCAGGGTCTACCATTAGACAACACATTATGCTTCCAATATCTTCCCAGGCGGTAGTACCTCCCTGTTTGGTAGCTGCCTACTACCTAACGACTCCATTACGCCACATGACTGACGCCAACATCAACTGCTCACCCAACTGCGGTAAAGACAGTTTGCTGATGAAGGAGACTGGTGAGTAATGGCAGTGACATCCACCGCCAGACCCCGTCACTGTCCCCGTCTACCACAGACACACTAGATGAACATCTTTACACACATACAGTCACACATTCGAAAAGTTGTCACTCCAACTCTGAACCATTGTATCACATCTTCCTGCAGTACTTGATGACGTGGGCTGTATCAGCCATAAGATACATGAACGAGGGTGAAGAGGAGGCATGTGGCCGGCAGGGTGCTGGGCGGGCGTCATGGCGGCGCCCCTGGCTGTTGATAAACAAGATGATGAAGATTGGCCTCCACTTGTGGCGATGATGAACACTCATTGTCTTATCTTGCGAGGCACCCGAAATGTATTGTTCTTATCCTAATACTTAGAAAACCACAGCCACTGGGAAGTAGCTCACGCTTACAACACACTAGTGACGCTTCGAAAAATTTGGGAAACTGTTAAACGTCTGAACTTATGGATTTCCAAACTCATAGGTCACGAAGTGAAGGGTGGCCCGCCCCTCGCCCGCTGCCCCACGCCACCGCACACTTAACTCCACCCCACTACTGACTACACCAGGAAATCAAACTATCATATTTGACTGTCTCACTTATTTGACAGTACGAGATACAAGAAAACAGCTGAAAAAGTAATTTCTACCTTTGTTCTGGAACGAGTAAAAACGAAGAAACGTTTTTTAACAAACTGGCAACATAAAATCTGGCCGGAGTTGTCTATTCTTTGACTCATTAAGAAGAGTGTAATTTGCTAATTATTTAATTGCGGGGTATGGTTAACGCCGGATATAATTACATGGTCAGTACACGATTGGATCTGACCTCCACTCACCCTCGGAAATCTGAACCTTCATTTTAGCCAACAGGTTATAAGGGCGACCGGCCGTGTAAGGCGAGGCAAGAATACCGCTGCTTTTGTGGTCTGCCATCCTACGTGTTATTAATACATCTAAATATACATATTCCTCTGGCCCACTGTAGGTAATTACACAACAGCGAGATAAAGGATGCTGTTTTCACTCTACGCGTCTCACGATGAATTATGAAGACTGATCATGACCTAACAAAGACCAACACGTTATTACCTGACCCTCAAATGTTCCCTCTTATAGGTGTAAACAATAGAGAATGAGAGAGAGATAAAACTTCCAGGGAAACGGAGAAGAGTTTGAGGATCTTTTAACCTTAATATATTATGTTCTTACCTGGTCTGTGGTGCAAGAAACTTCATCGGGGG
Organism: Homarus gammarus; assembly: GCA_958450375.1. Taxonomy (NCBI): domain Eukaryota; kingdom Metazoa; phylum Arthropoda; class Malacostraca; order Decapoda; family Nephropidae; genus Homarus; species Homarus gammarus. Next base: position 1,239,265 of record CAUDMG010002463.1, read on the forward strand.
TGATACAGAGCTAACCAACCTTGTCTCTCTTTCCCACTGTCTCTTTCAATATTCTCTCTCTCTTTCTATCCTCCCATTCACTGCCATATCATCAATACCTCCACGTAACACACCTGTGCCATATAATTACGGTATGTGTGTGTGGTTCAGTCATACCCATCCCCGCCTCAAACTTACCTGCCTAGTTTATGTACTGTCTGTGCGTCTAACTGTCCGTGTACTTAACTCTCATTAATCATTTATAATTAACTGAAAAGAATATATACTCATCTTGGTCGTTTGTATTAATTGTATACATCAACGTGTGTACTTAACTGTATATATCAACGTGTGTATATAACTTCCCATAAGTTCCTCACCATCCTTAACAAACCTTTCTTAACTGTCTGATTTAAGTCTTTCTTACTGTATGAATTAATCTCCCTTCAGTTGTTATTGTTTATGAGGCACCTGCACCACCATCACCCTCTCCCTCACAAACATCCGTAATTTGCCTCTATAATCACCCACATATACCAGACAGCCACACTTGTAAGCGCCACTGTATCAGACCCACAACCTAACATTATAGTTATGCCTCTCAGCCACCCGCCTTCCAAACCCATCATATTAAACCCAGAAACTAAACAATGACGATAATTTGGCTTGAGGAGATCCATCATCAGTGTGGAGAGGTAGTTGAAGGTGTGTGTGTGTGGCGCGCTGTTCGTCCTCGGCTGCTCTACACCTGTCCCCTTAATCAGTGTGGGCGTGGTTACCTGCGTCTGGTGTGTGTCACTTTACAGGTGAGGCAAGGAGGAGGGTATGACGAGGGGTGGGGGGGGGGGGGGAGTGAGATGTTGGTGAGCAGTACAGATGGGGAGGATGATATAATAAAATGGTTGACTCAGAAGATAAAGTGTATGGTGTACAAGCTGGAGAGAAGTGGAAGAACTTAACTGAAGGTCGTAGTAAGTGTATGTAGAGAGAGAGAGAGAGAGAGAGAGAGAGAGAGAGAGAGAGAGAGAGAGAGAGAGAGAGAGAGAGCACTTTGACATCATTCCTGAAAATACAAGTGTGTGAAGATCGCAAATACATACAACAAACACCTACTAAGATATTTGACATCCTCAGTAGTAAACAAGGAATATTCTTATCCTGTAACAAATACAAATATATTACTTATTTTAAATCAGTATTTCTCCCGACAATGAAGAGCCAAGAGTTGAGCAGTGAGTTGTAGGGATGACACATTGGTCAACACGACGAACCTCCTAAACGAATGGGGTATGACAAGGTGCAGTGGCCACAGTAACGAACGAGAGAAAATATTCACAGGTGAGGTGACTAAAACACGTGGATAGGATGGAAGAGGAGAAGATGGTTGATGAAAGAAGATAATGGATGTAGCAATTGTGGGAGTCAGAAGAGACAGATTAAGAAAGAAGAGAGATGGATAGGAGGAGAGTTTCAGAAAATACAATTTGCTTCCCATACGAGAGTTAAGAAAGGCCAGGAGGAATGGCTGACACACTCACCTGGAGAAAAATGATGACAAATACTGACAGGTGTTTGTTTACCTGGCAGCTGAAGTAAGTAAATTAGTCAATAAACCTTAATACTACTACTAATAATAATAACAAGCACAAAGTCTTCCTTCCTTCAGTTCGGGGACACTTAATATTTTAATTTACGGGAAACAATCATTATAGGAGTTTACAAAAGCCCTCTGTGGTGAGATACACACACGATCCATCACTGTCCTCCTGATCTCGGCCCACAACACAACACCTCAACCTTGGTTATCTGACACTATCCATCACCAGATCCACGGCGACCGGATAAGTGGATCTTGTTCGGATAAGTTGATCTTGTTTGGATAAGTAGATTTTGTTCGGATAAGTAGATCTTGGGTTATAAGGAATTAAGCCGTGGGTGACTGCGAAATCCTCACAGGTGTTAAAAAAAACACACCTTAACTACCATAACAAACCATCGACCATAACTAACAGAGCCAAAATAGTGTCGACGTCACACAGAGACTCTACCGTTAGTTTTTATTTATATTTAAGGAATTAAAAAAAAATTACCATTTGACTCTTTGGAAATTCAGGTCCAGAGTAATAATTGCCCTGACCAAACACCCCCCCCCCCCCATAGTTAGCTCGCACCCCGCTATCGAAAGGTCTAGGGGCGGCGAACTGTCTTTACGTCTGGGTGACACTAACTACCAATTACGTAATTAGAACACAAAGCAGCGTCTTGTAAGGGGGTTGGTCACTGGTCACTCGACGAATGAGAAATGAGACGATAATTGGTGGGGAGTGAGAGACAGGTATCTCTCCTAGTGCTGCCCTCAGTGTATACATCAATCCTAGTGATGTCCCCGTGATTTCCTATTCATGCATATAAGCACATGACCCTGTGCCACACACACACATACACACACACACATTACTGTAGAGGTTCAGGGATCGTGTGTGTGTGTGCACCCCCCCCTTCCCCCACTAATTATAACTCTACAACACCACTATAAAAACTGTTATTTACGGTTATGGTTGTGTGGCTTTATTGTGTCAAAACTTTTAAGTAATAACTAACACATTAAAATATCTCCAAGAAGGAAGATTTTTGTTTCTTTCTTTTTGGATTTTGGAAGGCGACAATTACAGTGATTATAGAGGTGAAGAAAATACTTAAGTCTACCCCAACACGTCAGTAGGAAAGAAAACGTACATTAAAAAAAAATAACATAGGTGGATCATTTCTTTTAAGAGTGTCAGTGGCAGGAAATGGCAACTAGCAGCCTTGACCATCATCCTTAGAGTAAAATAACTTCTTTTATGCTGTAAGGGTGGTCATAACTACCAGGCCGACCATGTGCGATATATAAATTACTTTAAAAGGTGAGGGTTTTGTGGCCGCCTCGGAATATGAAGAGAAACCGCCTTGTGTGTGTGTGTGTGTAAAAAAATGAGTCAGTCCTCAAAAGAAGCAATAGCCATGACTGATTTTATGGACCTTAAACTGAAACAAAAGAACACGAGTGTAGGAGCAACTGTTCCCCCCCCCCCCCCCTCTTCTTTCCCCCCTCCATTCTCGCCCTACTATCTTCTGCTCACCCTGCTACCTCCTACCTGCTGTTCACTCTGCTGCCCCCACCACTCACATTACCTGACCTCTTCCTTGTGAACACTGCGTCTACGAGCGTCACCTGGACAGCCTGAGACCTGCCAAATTCTCTCTCTTGTTTACATATCAAAAGAGCGTTCGTAGGCAACCAGATTATAATTTATTCTTGCAGTTTTGAATCTTTGTCAGTGTATAAGAATAAAGAATTTGTCTTCAACCATATAATAATAATAATAATAATAATAATAATAATAATAATAATAATTTTAAAAACTTAGCTTCATACAAAAGAACAGAGACAAATCAGTAAATAGTACAGGCTAATGATAGTTACAAAGGCAAGTAGTGAGATGTCTTCAAAAAATGACAACCATACGCTGTTGGTTGTCATTGTGTGTTCAGTAATGCTTGTGGTAGTGGGGATCATGGGGTCTGTAGGTGTCATGGGGTGTGGGGTATCATGGGGTCTAAGGGGTCTGTGGGAGTCATGGAGTCTAGGGGATCATGGGGTCTGGGGAGTTACGGGGTCTGTAGGTGTCATGGGGTATGGGGTATCATGGGGTCTAAGGGGTCGTGGGAGTAATGGAGTCTAGGGGATCATAGGGTCTGAGGTTGTCATGGGGTCTGGGGGGAGTCATGGGGTCTAGGGGATCATGGGTCTAGAGGGTCGTGGGGTCTGTGGGGGGGGGGGGGGTCATGATCGATCTAACGCTATTCTAATTCACAAAGTTCAAGTCTCAAGATCCATTTAGATATATTCAGTGTGGTGAGAACGTTTATTACTGTAAATCATTTCCCAGGATATCAAAGTCAAGCGTACATGATTTATCAGGTAAATTATTGCTATTAAGATAAAGTTAAGAGAAGATGCATAATAAATTGCTGTTCATCTTACGCTACACTTGCCAGCCAGCCAGTTGAGGCGTTCTCTGGACTCTTATATAAAAAAATAATAACTTATTATATTCCACCACAACTAGATGCTGTGGGTTGTGGCGCGTGGTGAATGATTTTAATCTAACGTTAATATATCTTTATTCTTTAACAACTGAGATCATTAAACAAAATTACTAAGTCAGTTCTTACTCTCGACAACAAGTACTAAAAATTCAATTACCACGAGGACATGATAGTAACGAGTAGAGATTCCAAACCTCTTTGGTGTGCGGGAATCTTTTAATCACCCTTGAGAATATACACAACACACAGTATGACAATACGTGACCCACATACTGTACAAGAGCCACCACCAGGCCGGGGAGTGGCACGACACAGATCCTCCCGTGTAATGACAGGTGGCAGTGAGTGGCCGGGCACCCCAGGGCCATGGCACGCCTCCTGCCCCCTGGCCGCCCCGGCTATCACTGAGATTACAGTAATTCCGGGCATGAATTATGGTGTGGTGGTGAGGCTGTGGGGCGGTGCTGGCTCCTGCCTCCCACTGTGGGACCCGTCACGCCCCACCACTCTCATCACATCACTATACATCGCCACTATCATCATCACTATACCCCGCCACTGTCATCATGTACACCATCATATGCATCGTCCTGGTTGTCACAGATCGTCCCCACTCCCTTCACAGTTCACCAGGGGCGTGACATTCCTGGCGGTGGTGTCACTATGAAGGCGGATGGGTCGTGATGACAGTAACTGACATTTATAACTAGATTGTCAGCGTCAACTCAGGAACTCAGTTAATATGTATACGTAATAAAAGATTTCATCAACCTTAATTACAAGTGAATGGGTCTTTTTTTATATATAATTATTCATGTTGATCATAAAACAGTGTTACGGTAAGAACAACAATGTACTGAAGGTCCGGTGTTCTTCTACCAACATTCCACACACTTACACCAACATCCGCCACGGGAGTAAAGGCCTCCATGAATAAATTCTCAATCTAGCTGATAATCATATGCAAATCCATGGAAAAACAATATATAGCCCTATTACAGAACAAAAGCTCCCAGGACGGTAACCCACCATACTGGCTGGGACCTCCGCCATAAACACTCGTCGACAACCCCAACCGCTGCCCGGAACCTAGTATAAATAAGGCGAACGACCCGAATAAATAAAAAGGTGCCAAGATAGGTCTCGTCATTACATGCCTTTACTAGCCATTACTGCCCGTCGTCCCTGTAATATGACCTCCTGCATGGTCGACTCCTCTGACAGCTTCCATTGTTGTGGTTTTATCTGCCATCGTCAGCCATCTCGGTTATAGACGCTCGTAATGACATGATTGGTAGGTGTAAAAAGCTTCCTAGGGGAAGGTGGAGACGGGAGGACCTCGCCTCTTTGTTGTGCTGAGGTGATCACACACACACACACACACACACACACACACACACACTTTCTTTGAGGCATAACTTTGAATTAATAAGTAAACACAACATTCACAATAACATGATGAGTAGAAATATCTAATGCCCTGATTTTTCAACTGCCAGGAACCTTAGTTGTCAGTACTAAGTCGCAGGTTATGATAGGTTAGGATTATTCATTATACGTCAATAATTATAAGCATCCAAAACAAAGAAAATAGAAATAATCAACAAATCAAGATACTGTTGTGGGTATATTTAGGTCTGAGTGAAGGGAGACAAAGCACATGATTCATTGGTGGCAAAAGAAGAGCACAGCATAAGGGAGAGGAAGGAGGAGTCATCACTGGTAGTATCTCCCTTCTCCCACTCCCCCCCTCTCTCCCCCTTGTGTGTGTGTGTGTGTGTGTGTGTGTGTGTGTTTTAAAAAATAAATCTCAAAAAACATAATAAATTAAAAAGACAGATATATATAAAATAATATTTCTCAGAATTTACAAAATATACACCACCGAAAAAATACTATAATGGCCACCTCACTCAGATCACTCCTCCCCCTCAACTTTCCTGCCCTATCCTACACCCCTCTCCCCACCTCCATATATTCCTCTCCCCATATTTTATACTATTATCTCCCCACAACTAAGCACGTTTATTCACCCTACCCCCCCCCCCCACCCTCTAACCACCTGCCCACGGTATGTTAGTTAACCCTTGCCCAGGTGTTCATTACCTTTACCTGTGATGATGATGAGCTTCGTACACCCAAACGCCAGCGTACAGTATAAAGTACACAGAAGACCAGTACTGATGCTATTATTGTGTTTAAGGTTAGGTTAGGTTAGGTTAGGAATTATGGTTGTAGACGCACAGTGAGGAGTAGAATTGCCAAGAGTACAGTATGACGTTTGTTTGGGGGAAATTATTTGATTTTTTACGTGTTTATGTTATAGATTTAACCGTGATGTACACACTATGAACGCGGGTGTTGTGCACAGGGCTGAGGGTACTACTGGTTATGTATGTCTAGTGGTTCTTTATTTCACACACACACACACACACACACTAAGTGATAAGTGTAGGAAGTGGTTGGACAAACTACTATAAGGTACGTACATCAACATTCTTGACGAACAATAAGAGATACTTGTCAGTGACTCACCAGTCATCCATCAGTACACAGACACAGTGGATAATGTCCCGAGGGTAACACAGCTGGCCCCTCCTCCTCGACCTGCCCGCCTAACCCTTGAGCACCACCAACCCCAAATTAAGTGGGGGAACCACAATGTCAGAATTACATGGCTATAAATCCCGTGTCTTTAAGCAGGTGACAGCTGAAGACAGGTGGACGGCCCCGACACTGTGGTCATGGTGTAGGTAATTCATAACGTGTGTTGCCGGGATGGTACAGAGTGCAGCTCACATACCAGCAGGCGCTGCCCCTCTAGGGAAGGTGGGTGTTGGTGGTGGAGCACCTCAGTGTTCCTCACTACTTAGTTGTGTTTATACCCCAACTGTGTGTGGATGCAAGGAAGAGGGATAAGTGATCTATAAGTGTCCGTTTGTTTGTCCGTCACACCCCAGGTTGTAAACATGATGATGTAGAGCCGCTGTGTATAGGACTCACAATAAACATCCAGGAAATGCGACAAAAACAACTTATTTAGCCAGAAGGTTACGCAGTGGTTCCCAACCTTATGTACTGTAGGCTCTGGGCCACATTTGTCATTGTAACTATAGTAGAGGCGTCAAAACTTTGGACCTACATTCAAGATAAAACTAAAAAAGATCCCTCATATATACAGTTATCTGCCGTTTTACACAAATCTGTTACTAATTACATACTTTTTACATTTACTCTTTAAGGCTGGCTCTCTCTCTAGGTCCGGTCTGGGGTAAATACACACGTCCTGTACACAACAGCCTCGGGACAAACGGCAATTCCTCTCTCTCTCTCTCTCTCTCACTAAGGTCATTATTTTCACTCTGACAAAGAATCCTTAATATTTTAAACAATTTCTAAAAAACCCTTCCGGGCTTAACCCTTGAAGAAGTTTATCTCTCTTGAGGCAGCAGGAAAGGGAATATGGGGAATGAGGAAGGATGAAAAATAAAAAGAGATGAAAATTGGTAGAAAAAGAAACACGAAGAAAGGTAGATAGGAATGGAGGGATGGAGAAAGGGAGGGTAAAAGACAGAAATGGAATGCAGGATTAAGGAAGGAGGGTAGGAACCAGAAATGAAATGAGAGAGGTAGGAAGACAGGGTACAAGGTAGAAATGGAATGGGAAAGGGGGAAGAAAGGAAGGTAAAAGGTAAAAATGGAGTGGGAAAGGGGATGGGGGGAGGGTAAAAGGTAAAAATGAAGTGAGGGAAGAGACAGGTAGTGAAGGTCTATCATTACGCTACCGGGCTTTACAAAGGAGCGTCCTGACTCCTGATAAAATATGACAAACAACTGGTCATTATGCTGACTGCAGATTCTCACAGATTCCTACCATGGATATTCCTCGTAAGTGAAGGTATAGTTATGTACCTGTACCTACCTGACTAATTAACTAAACCAGTCCTCCCTCTTGCCCCTTCCTCCTTACATTATATTCTTCTGTTACACAAGAACGAAATCGTCTCGTTAGTTGTGGTTTAGAACACGTGATAATGTTTACGTTTTAGTCCTTTGGGTGTTGTAATTATCTTATCAATCATGTTCATGGGAAAGCCAGATAAGTGTGTGTGTGTGTGTGTGTGTGTGTGTGTGTGTGTGAGCGGCCAGCGCCTACAAGGAGTGCCGGGGCTAATAACGTGGTCTGGGTCATGTTCTCCGGTGTTAATTGTCGACGACGCTGTCAGGGAGGAACAATGCTACCAAACTGCCCCCTTTGTGGTGTTCTCCAGTGAGTAATTAGTTAAGGACGAGGCTGGGTGACGGCTGTGGTCTGAGAGGCGGTGCTTCTACCAAGGACTCATTACCATTACCTGTAGCCTCTCTCTTAATGGACCACCGGAAGGAACACTTAGAGAGAGAGAGAGAGAGAGAGAGAGAGAGAGAGAGAGAGAGAGAGAGAGAGAGAGAGAGAGAGAGAGAGAGAGAGAGAGTTAATTATAGATTCTCCTCAGATCGTGAAATTTTAGATAGCTTCTCTACCCAGTTGAATTATTGCAGTACCTCGGTCATAACACAGAACAGAGATTAAAAAAAAAAACTCCTATAACTTGCAGGTGTGACTCAGGTAGAGGTAGGAGGAGCTACCTTGATGGTTAATACACGGGGTTGTCTTCTTCACACAGCTGATACGTGAGGTGGAAAATGTTGATTTCTAGAAGCTAAATGAATAAACACTGTGAAACCAAATACCTGGCTGTGACATGATCATACATGACTAGAATACAACGAATGAAATACAATATACCTGACTGAAATGCAACATATTCGATCAAGATACATACATACTCGATTAATACAACACATCTGACTGTAATGCGGTATAGTCGACTGCCATAAAACATTTCTCACCTTTCTAACCAAGCCTCAGCCTCAATCAGTCTTCTCCATACAAGGTCGTCCTCCAGTTAATAACACCGATTCCGGGGCACGAGGCGCGGTTTGTGTCTCTTGGGCAATGTTTATCTACCATCGGTTTGCTTGACCTTGATCTTCTCCGAATTACTAATTAGTACCTTCCAGCAATCTATAGTTGTTCACCAAAAGGTTACAGACACTCTCTAAGAGGTTTCCGGGTAGACTAACTGCTCCGGTTCAGTAGCTAAAACTCTACAAATTTACGTTTTTCTTTCCAGTGGGATAAGTCTCTAGTACCGTACTGGGTAATAAATTATACCTGACTGTGATGCGGCATATTCAAGATACTCCACTTGATCAGACTGCCATAGGTAGATAAGAAACTGAAGAGGCTGGGAAGACACAACTACCATAGGGTGATAAGTTGTCTTCTTAAAGGTTTAGATTAGTGGTGACCATCGACCACACCCTGAGATAAAGATGTGTATGACCATGCGCCAATTTAGTAAACCAGGAAAACCGGACATTCGCCAACTGCACTGGCTAACCATTACCCCAGAATACGGTCAGCCAATTGATTAACATCCAGGTCCACAGTTTCTGTTAGGAAGACAAAGGCAAAGGGCGTGTAGGAACTTGTCAAGTGAGAGAGCGGGCTAGTTCACCGTATTCTCAGGGACTGTACCTTATTTTTAGGGCCAGAGTTTTATATCTTGGGTCGTATGTGGCGGGAGATTCAGTAAGAGGATAGTGGGTAGGATGCAGGGGAGGTCGGCGGCACAAAGGAAGCAGAGACACAATGAATCCTCAACTTGGTGTGACCTGGAACAATGTCAGCGCTCATTACCAGTCGCAGCTCCGGCCAGCCAGCTTTATCTGGCGGTGTCCCCTCCCCCACACACCCTATTGTCTCCCCGCCCAGACACACGCTCTAGACCTACCCCACCACCGCCAGAGTCTATTAAATGACAATACTTGTATTGTTTCCAGGTGATCTCTCGGCATTTTTGGAGAGGAAGATGGAAGCAGGATCCCCTCCCCCCTCACTTGCACGGTCCTCACTACCTGATCAAATCTCCTCGACCCTCACCCTCCTGCTCGTCTCCATGTCTGATTATCTTATAATTTTTTCTACGCCGTTTAAAGAATTTCTTATAGATCATACAGAAATTATAACAGTTTATCTAGCCAGAAAAAATAGAAATACTAATTGAGCAACAACAACAATAGTGACATGGTCGAGCCTAATAATACAGGGGGCTACCAAAACCTGTTGATAATATCACCTGAAGGAGATCACATCTATAAGAGTTTCCAAATGACAAACGTTTGCTTTGTTCCTCCAGGTTTTAAGATCTATCAGAAACTTCACGAGAGTCCATCTGAACGTCGACAATCAATAATTTTTCAGAAACTATATTTGTATTATCTAAGTTTGAATTTGATGAAACTGATTATCATGAAAAGATGCTGCATTTCACACACACACACACACACACACACACACACACTGTCAATATTATGAACGCATATATTTCGTCTCCCTTATATTGGTTCCCTCAAGCTGCTAACAATACCGAGGTCTGCCCGACACGTGAGCCTTAACCCCTGGTGGCCAGCACGCCTTGTGATCACACACAGATATTTGCAGGTTAATGAGTTCTTGTATTGTGTGAGGTGGCGCAGTGAGCAGCCCATTGTGGTCGTGTTAGACACAGCCCCGTTCAACATCCACACGGTACCACCCTCTCTACACGGTGTTGCCTGATGACAGCCCCTCACACAGTACCACCCCCTCTACACGGTTGTTACCTGAAGACAGCCCCCTCACACGGTACCACCCCCTCTACACGGTGTTGCCTGAAGACAGCCCCCACACGGTACCACCCCCTCTACACGGTGTTGCCTGACGACAGCCCCCCACACGGTACCACCCCCTCTACACGGTGTTGCCTGATGACAGAACCCCCCCCCCCTCCAACAGCACCAGCCCGCTTACTTGGTGTTGCCTGGTGACACAGTCTGACTAAGGTGAAGTACAATTTTCCTACGTACTATCTCAACACACTACGATACAACACCGACCAAGAGAACGGGCGTAAGGACACAAAACTTCCTTATTAATACAACAAGAATTTTTCAAGACGAAGTAACGAAAAGACTCAAAACAAGAATTCCACACACACACACACACACACACGCACACACACACACACACACACACGCACACACACACACACGTCCTGGTTGCAGATCCACAAACTTCTTAACGACTTGTATTTCTTGTAACTGAAGATGTAAGAATGTGGATTTTTTTTATAATTTCAACTAAAGACAAAATTAAAATCTTACAATAGTATCACCATTATACACGTTCACTTAACACAAGACTAAATACGGGTTGGGTTAGGTGGAGTTAAGTTGGGTTGGGTTACGGGTTGGGTTAGGTGGAGTTAAGTTGGGTTGGGTTAGGTGGAGTTAAGTTGGGTTGGGTTACGGGTTGGGTTAGGTGGAGTTAAGTTGGGTTGGTTTACGGGTTGGGTTAGGTGGAGTTAAGTTGGGTTGGGTTACGGGTTGGGTTAGGTGGAGTTAAGTTGGGTTGGGTTACGGGTTAGGTTAGGTTAAAATATTAATTTTGTGTTACATATTCAGTCAAATAGCAACTTATTATTGTAACATATAAGGAATATTCACCATAAAACCCTTTAATAGTCTCACCACAAGACCTAACCTAACTTAAACCATAAGTGAACGTCTCTTGTATACTGTCTCTCTATCTCATCTTGTTGACTGGGAGGAGCCTGAACTTATCTCTCACTTGGTGCTGTTTTATCAACTCATTTATGACTCAGAAACAATCGATATATTTCATTAATTTATTTTAAGGTTGATGGTCTGAAGTAGTGTTCTCTTGAGGCCATTTTTGTTGACGGTCAGGTAAAACTTTCACACATTTACTTATTTTTTCTACGTATTTTTTTTATCCTCGGAGTTATAATTTGTGATTATTGTTGATACCCTTAGTGTAAAGTGATGGATTCCCAATACAATCAAACAATCAGAGCTAACTTGACTTTTACCAAACCAAATGTAGTTTAGTTCTTTAACATCTAACCAGTATACTGCTCCCGCCACCCTCCTCTGACGCTGGTCTCAAGGGGCCCCTCTCCACACTCCCTACTCCCGTCTCCACACCCCCTCCTGCCGTCTCCACACCCCCTCCTGCCCACCTCTCTCCCTCGCCCCCTTGACCACGAGTGACTTGAGACTATTAACTTACACAATGGTGGTAGAGGTGTTGATGAACTGGTCACAATGGCCTCAGATGACCTGCCACACCGACCTTGACCACCCATGACCCTGCAGGAGGCTCCCACAAACGTATACTGGAGAGTTCGAGGAAAAGTTCAAAGGTGTAAATGAAATAAAAACTTGAACTTGGATGATAATGACCAGTGAGTAGATGAGGTAGAGGAAGCAGTGACCGAGAGATGATGATTAAATGGATAAATGAAGAATAATACAAGAGTAAGCTGGTGTTAGCCAGGAGGACCGAGGCCATCACGAAATGATAAAACTAAGAATTATGTGAGACGTTAACATTTCTGTAGGATAAGTTAGGTTAGGTTAGGTCAGGCAATAACCAGCAAAAGTGTTAATTTATTTTGTTCCATCTTCCTAGTGAATTATTTAAAACTGTACCTATATTAGGGGAACTGAGCAGGAAATTATTTGTCCAATCTGTTTGGTTAAATGAGAAAAGTTTTCCCCTTCCGTGAGTTTGATGAACATGTGAGTAACCTGCCTAGACAGAGGTTACAGAAGGCACGGGGTCAGCCAGAGGTTACAGAAGGCACTGGGTCACCCAGCGGTTACAGAAGGCACTGGGTCACCCAGAGGTTACAGAAGGCACGGGGTCAGCCAGAGGTTACAGAAGCACTGGGTCACCCAGCGGTTACAGAAGGCACTGGGTCACCCAGCGGTTACAGAAGGCACGGGGTCAGCCAGAGGTTACAGAAGGCACTGGGTCAGCCAGAGGTTACAGAAGGCGCTGGGTCACCCAAAGGTTACAGAAGGCACGGGGTCACCCAGAGATTACGTAAGGCACGGGATCACCCAGAGGTTACAGAAGGCACTGGATCACCCAGAGGTTACAGAAGGCACGGGGTCAGCCAGAGGTCACAGGAGGCACTGGGTCAGCAGTAGCATCTCACTTGTTCGTGCAAAAGAGCTGATTACGTCCATGGCAGCACTGATGGCGAACGAGCAGATAACTTTTTCTGTGTTACTTGAATGAATGTTTAGTGTAGCTCAAAGGTCGTGAGGGACGGCGCCGGTAAAGAGTCGATCACCTTACTGTTTAACTAAGAACTTGAGAGATGATAATATATCTGCCGCGTTATATATACCAAGAACATTGTATTTGTTATATTTCATTAAAAATTACCCAGGTGGCAACGATAAGAATTTGGTGTTATTTTTGGTGGTGACTACTTACCTATGTGTCGTACCTGGCGCCTCACTCACCTGTTGGAGTGAGGACTGAAGGTTCCCAAGAGCCGGAGGGGTAGGGTTGGGGTAGGGTAGGGGTGGGGGGGGGGGGGTGGACCTCCCGACCAATAACAGTAGAAGCTTGTACGCGTATGCACAGACAGATAACTGGGACGTCACTATCAGTCAGTAATATAGTAAATATCAGAAAATTGCCAGAAAAAAATATGTGAAGATAAAGTCAGATGAGTATATACTTTATGACAGAGATAGGAACACACTGCGTGGTAGGTCGAGCTGTACGTATTTATCTGAAGACTCCCCCCCCCCCCCCACTTACCTGTATGATAAGGGTTGTCAACACGATAATCGATAATATAGTTTGTGAGACGTTACATTGTTTTCCTTAATCTATAATGTGAAGGAACTGTTAACCGTATTCCGAAGAATTTAAAAATCGTGTGAGTGACCAGTGGTTACCGTGGAGGTATATACAGTGAGTCAACAGAGACAATATAGCAACATTAAACCTGACCTTCTCTCCTCGTCACCACCGGACAGCTACACTCACCAACAAGACTTCACATTATACATATGTTAATGAAACTAAAGACTCTTTCACGTGGCGGCACGCAAGCCTCTCCTGTGAGTCTTCTCCCCGACTTACTAATATTTACATTCTTGCTTAGTAACATTAAGTGGATACAATTTACAACATCTACGATACCTTTACAATAAAAATAGTAATAAAAAAAATTACATAAACGAATAATTTATTCATACAAGGAAACCTAACATAAGGAAAAAATTGCCAAGAGAAGGAGGAGCGAGAGTTTATTTCGTGTCGGCTGTGAGGACCTGTACTGTAAACTGTAATCACGAGCGAGAGTTCTGGGGGCGACATTCTCACCCAGACGTTACCTGCACAAAAGAATGAAGTTGTAAATAACCCGGGAATTGGTTACCGTAATTGAACAGGACAGCCAAGTGTCCTTACGTGATTCTAAACGACTTCTATTGTTCAGCGGCCTAAAAATATGTTAATTAATGACAGGTTTGGAGAAGTACTTGTCGTGCCTCGGCCAGTGTCCAACCACCAGGCCTCTCCCTCCTCTTTCGTCCCCAGGTCCCTCCTATGTCTCCTGTTGCTGGAGCCTGAGTTGGTGGAGGAGCCTGGGGTGGTAGAGGAGCCTGGGGTGGTAGAGGAGCCTGGGGTAGTGGAGGAGCCTGGGGTGGTGGAGGAGCCTAGGGTGGTGGAGGAGCCTGGGGTGGTAGAGGAGCGTGGGGTGGTAGAGGAGCCTGGGGTGGTGGAGGAGCCTGGGGTGGTGGAGGAACCTGGGGTAGTGGAGGAGCCTGGGGTGGTGGAGGAGCCTAGGGTGGTGGAAGAGCCTGGGGTGGTAGAGGAGCCTGGGGTGGTGGAGGAGCCTGGGGTGGTGAAGGAGCCTGGGGTGGTGAAGGAGCCTGGGGTGATGGTGAAGCCTGGGGTGGTGGTGATGCCTGGGGTGGTGGTGAAGCCTGGGGTGGTGGTGATGCCTGGGGTGGTGGAGCTTGGAGTGAGGTAAAATTAGGGAAGATGAGGATTCTTCAATACATGACGGGATTTAATTCTGACCTCGAGTGCACTGTTCACTTGTAAACATAACCTCCCCTGCCACGCCAACATGTTCTCGGTTATCATCACTTCTGCACGTCCTGGAGAGATGTAGGATGCACTTCTGGAACGTCACTAGATGTCCCATTACACCCCACGACCTTTCATGGGACGCCGCTGGATGTCCTATCGGCCACTACCTATCTTCAGGGTCTTTGTCGGCGCCCCAGCACCCACCAGTTCTCCTGGGACGAGGCTGGACGCTTGGTTTCCCTGTAATTACAAATGTCCCCCGCTGTACTTTCTGCTAATTACCCAAGTGGTGGCGTCGTCAGCCCCTAAACAAAGACTGACACTATCCAGGTGTGCGCTGACGACCCTGCCCCCTCGTCAGGGACAATAGAGGCCTTCTCAGGTCTCCCTCTCCGTGATCTTGTCCACACAGGATTTATGCACTGTCGCGCCGCTGGGAATTGAGGGTGGAGGCTCACCAGGTAATCACTGGAAGCTGGACTCAACTAGGAGGAGACCACAAGTTTCGTCACAGGTAATGGCGTAGGTGGCAGGGCACTCCTGTACCTCCCTCGCCCACGCTCTTGGGACACACGGCTGGTTTACGTCTGCAGTTGATTACTATAGAAATAAAGGGAAGACGTAGAAGAGCAGCTAATGTCAACCAGGAGTCAACTAGGAGTCACATAGCTAAAACTAAAACATCCTTTATCAATTATGTTTTTGTCCATGTTAATTACTATATAAACATAAAACAAATGATGGCAATACAATACACTCCTTCCACAATTGTAACTTCCCGCTCACTGTTCCTTTCACTCACTCTTTGGCGTCAATGTCTGTCGTCACCTACTGAGTGGCAGCAACACCTGTTAGATGACACAGACTGTGATAACATGGCTGATGCAATGAAACTTAGTCACCCTAACCTTACTGTCGACTCACCCCGCCCTGTGTGTGTGTGTGTGTGTGTACGTTAGTTTGGGTATTTCCCCGACCAAGACTTAGCTACCGGGCAGTATGAGTGAGTGTCATTCTTACTTCAAGAATTTCCTCGTGTTACGGCGTCTCTAGCAGGTGGGTCCGAGATACCCTTACGGTCAGCTGGTACCATAACTGTAGTGAATTAATTTTGCTGGTTAAGTTATATCGATGATCAATTTATTTACAATGTGTTTATGTATGTACTTAGCCCAAATCCGCTCCTTTTCTGACCTGACTGATGCCTTGGAGTGGTAGATGTTTTTGTCGCATGTGAGGGATGTTTCTTCAAGCCTCTCTGATCACTTCACCATCACATCACCTCTTGATCTTGTCTCTCACACCAACACTTTCCTCCCTAACACATCTTGTCTCTGTCCCCCACTTTCTCTCTCCCACCTTTCCTTTCATCTCCAATCGTCGCCCACCTCTCCTTCTCACACCCTCACCCTCATTATGTTCAATCTCTCTTCCTAACTTTCATCATTCGCTTTCCCTAAGGTCCTTGATTCTTCACCTCTACCATATTCTTCTCGTTATCATCACCCCCCCCCCCCCCCAGCCAGCGAGAGGTCTGGTTCTCGTCAAGTACTGTCCAGGAGCAGAGCTGTTACCCGCCTCTGTAATTTGCCGATAACGCACTGCAATTAAAACTAAACACAATTTAAAAGTAAGGTGCGAGGCGGGCTGGTGAGAGGCGCGCGGGACCAGCTGGTAGTCAGATCAAGGAGGTGCTGCCCACACCTTCTCCCTCGCCCTCATGATGCACGAGGTGAGGACAGACAGTATTTATGTGCGAGGGGTGATGACATTTGACGACGAAAGAAATTATCATTTGACATCGAGTCAGCGAAGAGTACATACAGTAAGTTTCGACAAATACAAGTATGGGATCCACCACAAGGAACAGTCAGCAGGTGGCTGGCCAAGGAACGAGACTTCCACTTTTTGCCACTGCTCGCGGGTGGCGCTGGTGTCGATCCACGTAATGAACTAGTCACTTAATTGCTGATAATTGGTGCGTAGGTGTTGCCCCAATCTGTAATTAGTGCTTGGCTGGCGTAACACTGCGGCAAACTAGAGAAGAGCGTGAAATGGGTAGCAGTTTACCCTAAAGGAGGAGTGAGGGAGGGGGCGGGTGAGAGCGGACCCTCCCTCACCCTGGTGGCAGCAGTAGTAAACAAGTGTAACACCTGGTTATCAACCTATACCTTGTGTCTCGCTACTTATTAACCGTCTAAGAAATACAAACAAACTGTAAGATAATTATATCAATTATATATCTCATTAATGGAGGTGAATTATACTCCAGATTATATTGTTCTCCTCACAAGGACAAGATATATGGTAACGTTTTTATCTTAGTCTTTTATTGCCATCGTCATTACATATTTAACATCCACACTACTACACATTTTACGTAAGAAGAACAAAGAAAAGGAGGAGGATAAATGAAATAAGGGAGGGGCGGATCCAGGGAGGGAGGGTCCTGGGTTCCGGACCCCCTTTCCATCAGAAAATTCCAATACTTTTCTTCAATGCGGTATTGTACTGAGGCGTTTTCGTATAGTAAAAAGTATTGACTATTGACCTCAGAATATCTCCTCAAAATGCCCATAATATTGGTCAGGTTTCAAAAATTTCCGGGGAGGCGAAGACCCCCAGCTGGATGCGCTCGCTGTGCTCGCCATGGTCCACCACCCACAACTTCTTGGACCCCCCCCCCCCCTTTGATATTCCTGGATCAGCCGCTATAAGGGAAGGTTCTCTGGAATAAGAGGAGCCCCTAAACAGACCTCTAAAGGGACAATTGGCGGTCTGTAACATTTGTAAGAATATATAAAAAATAAGAAACAAAATTAAGAAATAAACACCAAGCAACTAAATATTAACTAACCTAACACTAACCTAACCTAACCTAACCTAACCAAACCTAACCAAACCTAACCTAACCAAACCTAACCAAACCAAACCTAACCAAACCAAACCTAACCAAACCTAACCTAACCAAACCTAACCAAACGTAATCTAACCTAACCTCATCCCTCCAATAGTCTTAGGGTGATTAATCTTCAAGTGAAATAAGCTAAGCTGGGATGGAGATTCTTGGGGTGTTCGAAATTCATAATTTGGTTAGGTTAGGTTGAGGGGAGGTGATGTCTCCCATTGTTTAAAGAAAGAAAAAGTCAGACTACGTATGTTGTTGGCCAGTTGTGTCGCCCCTGGGTGGAGAGTGGGTGAAGGGAGTGCGGGTGGAGGGGACGAGTTTTCATTCTTCTCGACGTGATTTTGATAGACTGTGAACAATGTATATTCAAACGAGACACAATACCCAGTTTATTTTCCTACCCACGATGTTTCTACTTCTTCTTCTTCTTCTTCTTCTTCTTCTTCTTCTTCTTCTTCATCTTCTTCTTGTTCAATGCTGATTTTCTTCGTTTTCCCCATGATTCATGATGGTCAGAATACGTAGTACAAAAACAGATGTTGGATATTACTCAAAGTGAATTTCAGATAACGCACAGAAAAAAAATCCCCCCCCCCCCCCTCAAAAAAAAAATCAAAATTGGTGACCGAGTATAGGGTTGTGTGCTCTGAATAGGTAGCCCTTAGGAACGCTAGGGCCAACCACAAATGGTCGCTTAGTACTCCTTTACCTGGCGAGAATGGCGCCCCAACACCACTCTTGTCTCTGAGATCTCCCTTCCCTCCCCACCACTGTGTTGCTGTGAATGGTCCTCTGTGACTCCCAGGGCTGTTCACAAGAGAGAAAATGTAAAATAAGAATAGAATAGAATCAGAGCAGATTGAGAATAACAGGAAGTGGAGATTGAAGGGGGGTGGGGAGGGGGGATACTCGAGTACGGGAGGAATAAACAAATAAATATAAAAGGTAAATATAGGATCGCGTGAAGGATCTCCAGGTGGATCAACTAAATGTAATAATGAAGAAAATAACAAATAATAAGAAACTCGTAAAGGATGAAGAAATCAGATAAGAACAAGAGAACGTAATAAACAAGAACATAGTGAGGAACAAGTTAAAGACAGGACACTGGACAGATCAGATTAAAGACGAAATATTTGATCGTCTCGTAAATATATAAAACACATTCAGAATAGTTTCATCCTATAAGACAAAATGTGTTAACAAAATTACCTCAAGTTTTTATGTTTTTACGAGGAATAATTAAACTCCCCTTTATTTCCTCCGCCACATCCACACCACACGACACCACACCACACCACACCCCACCACACCACACCACACCCCTCCCTTCCCACTCCATCAACCTGGATAAACTAAAGCTAATCTCAACAGGTAAATATTCTTGTTAATTATACATCAGGTAATGAGTAAATACAATAAATAACAAATTACTGTCCTGCAAAATATCGTAGTGTGTGTGTGTGTGTGTGTGTGTGGTAAAAGACCTTCCCCAACACTCAGATATTTATACCATATTAATTATCGACGTATAAGGTAAGGTAGCCATTTTGTCTGTGTGTATAATACGTGTGGGTGTATACATGTGCGGGTGTATACATGTGTGGGTGTATACATGTGTGAGTATATACATGTATGGGTGTATACATGTGTGAGTGTATACATGTGTGGGTGTATACATGTGTGAGAGGCCTGTTCTCACCCAGTATATCACATGTTCGTTTAATGTTTGTTCTCCTTATTTTGATTTCATATTTTGTTTTCTCATTATTTCCAGATGTTCAGTTGAGGGTTTTAAAATTCTCACTTAAACAGAGACACAACGGATGTAAGAGAAATATTCTTTGTGTTTAGAATAACATTATTTTAGTTTCATTTGCCTTCCCCCATAACAGACTGTACAGTGTCAGGAATCTAACGCATCAAGAACTGAACACTGTTGATATTTTTTAGTGGTAATTTATTCTTTCGTCAGAGTGTAAATAAAAATAAAAAAAGCAAAAAACAAAATCATGTCCTTTCCAAGAGGGAAATTGTTGTATTTGACAATGGTGAGTGAGCAGCACGACCCCACACAGCTCGGCCAGCAGGAGCCATAATGAAGTGTGGCTGTGGTTGATCCACATTACTGCTAATTGGCTCACCAGAGGGCAGCGGCAGGCCACCACACTCCTGCTTCGCCGCCCTGCTGTCCCTCCTTTCTCATCTCCACCACCCTGCCGCCCCACCATCCTCTCCTTCCTCAGCTCCACCACCCTGCCGCCCCACCATCCCTCCTTCCTCATCTCCACCACCCTGCCGCCCCACCATCCCTCCTTCCTCAGCTCCACCACCCTGCCGCCCCACCATCCCTCCTTCCTCAGCTCCACCACCCTGCCGCCCCACCATCCCTCCTTCCTCAGCTACACCACCCTGCCGCCCCACCATCCCCTCCTTCCTCAGCTCCAACGCCCTACACTCCCACCGTTTATTGTTCTCCATTAAAAACCTGTGAAGTGACTCTCACCAACCTGTCACCTCGCTGCTGCCTATTCTTAACAATCTTGAAGCTATATTCAAGAAAAATTAAAGTGTATGATCAATAATGCCGCCATAGTTGATTGTCATCATTAATTTATAAATGATTGTGTGAAGCTCTGTGGAGGACGGTAACAGACCACCTCGGCCACCTGGTCTCGGGTTCTCTACAACCTCTTAAACTCCCCCGTAGACCCCAACCCCAGCAGCGTGTCCCAGTACCGCTCTAGCCCTTGTCCAGCCCAGCACCTCTCTCCCCCCTCCTGCCACCCTCGGCGAGTGACCACCGCTCCTGACACAAAGACCCTGGAGGGGGCTTGACGTTGGGTTAGCCTTATAGCCACTTTTGAGGTGAAAAGAAGCCTAATTGTGGCTTCTATGGGCTCCTCCATGGCTGATTTTGTCATTTTTGTTGACTTCAAGTGGTCCTATTTTGCCCTACATGGTTGAGCTGAAAGAGAGGAATTTTTCGATTAGGTCCAACAAAGCAAAGTACCTCTGACTAAAGCAATGATAGACTCGCGAACTTTATATTAACAAAAGCCAGCATTAAAGGGATATGAGACACCTTCTCATAAACACACCGACTAACACAGGTGAGCAACTCTACCTGTTGGCCAAGGAACGTGTCTCTCGTTGCAGTCGTCTTAAAGGTAGTGTGACGGACGTATATCACTCAGAACATTAACTAAACATCTTGTTCAGGAAAGTTAAGAAATCCTTCCACTTCACTAACCAAATCCAGGTACATAAACTGAAGTATCTCATCAGCCACCGTCCTGAAGCAGAGGACCTGTGGACATAATACACAACTTAAGCCTCGCCCTCGCAAACCTGTAGCAGACCACAGGTATGCCCACACCTTCCCTCCTCCGCCACCTTGACAAAATATCCTATTATCACAAACCAAAACACGACACTCCGCGGCCCAGAAGGTAAGACTCCACCGTGAATCTCCTCCGCCAAGAGACGGAAATTAGGTTACTTTTGTACCCAGAAACCGTCGCTCCTTAGCGGTCGTCACCTGAACCTACTCCAGGTACTCACACACCTGAACCTGCCCCAGATACTCACACACCTGAACCTGCCCCAGGTACACACACACCTTAACCTGCTGAACCTGTCCCAGGTACCCACACACCTGAACCTGTCTCAGGTAATCATCTTTCTCATTATTTCAGCCAATTTTAAAGTAAAACATTGTAATCATTGAAATACTATTTACTATTTTAAAAAAGGCTACAATATCGCTTAGCACTTCATTCGATTTATGTGATTTCATTCTTTAACACAGCGGTACATGAAGGTGTTCGGAGATTAACACCACCAATGAACAAAACACATCGATGAATAACTAGTAAACTTGCTAGAAATCTGTCGTTAAGTAAATCAGTGTTTGTCGTTTGGTTTAAAGGAACCTTTTATTATCATTATAGAAAGTTTAGATTAATAAACCAAATTGTTCTATAAATAGGGGTGCGGGGGCTGAGTGGGCACCCTGCTCGTCTCTTGTCCTAAGGATCGCTTGTTCCATCCCAGAACACTACCAGTCCTCCCGGCTGTAAATGTTGATTAAATTTACAATTTAAGGAAGTGAAGGTTATCACGTGCAGTACCAGCCACCATATCACAGGCTTAGTATAGCGTGCCATATCTACACAGTCCTTGACAGGCTGTCATGCCTATGGGACCGACCATCACGTTTTTCATACAGTAGAACGAAGTTATCCCACAAACACTGGTCTATTAAGTAAACCCGGTATCACTTTTAAACTCTACATCTACGACTCGATTCCCCTTAAGAATTTTGCCCTAATTACTTGACGATTACTTCCCAATTTGGTATAATTTTGACATCCTCGGAAATTATAGGGAGAACCACCGTCAACTAGTCTATGCCAATTAACCCATTTCACACGACCGGATAAACTGCCTTGTACCAGGTATTCTGATACGCCGAGGTGAAATTAGTCCAGTCTATAAATATGGCTCATTATCTTCCTGGGGTTAATTGGTAACTTAGCAAAACCAATAAGAGTGAACATAAGTATAGTAATTTATGCGACGAATTGTGTGTGTGTGTGTGTGTGTTGTTCCTGTAAGTATGAGCGACCACAGTCACACCTGGCCAGCCCACACAGTCACACCTGGCCAACCCACACAGTCACACCTGGCCAACATTTTCAAATAGTTCCATCATAATCTCCTACACAGCTTATGTCATTTTAACCCATACACCCTTTACCACTCTTATCCTTCTCCCCCTCTTCCTTATCTCCCTCCCTCCCTCGGTTGTGTTTGATACTGACGCCACCAAGTAATACAACACAGCCTGAGTACAAGTTCACTATTATGTCACTTATCTTGTTTTTGTGTTTTGGTTTTCTACCCATGTTAACCTTGACTCAGTAAGGGACTATATCATTATTATCCCATATATCAACTCTGTGGTCGGTTGTACTTCCTTACGTCATCTTGTAGTTGTCTCTAAGTGGGAATACTTTCGCGCTGTCTTCTTTACTCCCCTTTCTCATCTATCTGTCGTGAATGACCTTCAAATGTTTAAAGCATCATCCTACTACTAAGTACAGAAGAAGATTTTAAACACGCTCATGAACATCTCTAATCAGACTACATAAAGGGACCGCCACCCGACGCCCCTCCCACACTCGACTTAGCTCCACCCCTCGACCAATCGCCTCTCACTCTCAAATGGCGGGGTATATATATACTGGGAAATCGGGTGTATTTTTTCACATTCACCTTAACTGACCTGGGCAGTGCACCTGAAGTACTCAGTCGCTGAGTAACTGTTTCTTTTCAAGCATATCAAGTGGTGATGATGGCAGTCATATCGGCTCGTGACCCGCTGGCAACAGTTCTCACTCCCCCTTCAACACCGACCAGCACCCAGGGCTTCCACTTCCCTGGGAAGATGCCCGCCGCCATCGTCTCAACCACTGCCACAAACTTGAGTCCCAGAATGTCAGCATTTAGTCCCCTGGTATCCCAAGTGCCAAGCCGTGTACCCTCGAGTGTGCCATTCCTGCCTCCTGTGCCCTTGGTGCCCGGTGTCCCTAATATGGACTCTCGCCTTTCTAGTGTTCTTCACACATACGGTGTCCTCTCCTTCGGTGCCTTCCCGTGGGTCGCGATGACTGCTGGCACCGATCAGTTTAATCAGCTTCTCCTGTCTGCTGGTGGGCGACTAACACGACCCAAGAAGCGCTATATATGTAAATTCTGCCACCGAGAGTTTACCAAGAGCTACAACCTCATGATCCACGAGAGAACACACACGGACGAGCGGCCCTTCCCCTGCGACATCTGCGGCAAGGCCTTCAGGAGACAAGACCACCTCCGCGACCACAAGTACATCCACAGCAAGGAGAAGCCCTTCAAGTGTGAGGTGTGTGGCAAGGGGTTCTGTCAGGCGCGCACCCTGGCAGTACACGAAAGCGGCCACACAGAAGAGGAGAGACAAGTGGCAGTGACAACCAAGACCACACCAGCAAACAACACAGACCCCACGGGAGACTCAACCAAGACCACACCAGCAAACAACACAGACCCCACGGGAGACTCCTCTACAGCGCCTGCCATAATCGTCAACGAGGAGGTCATCGACGTAGAGGCACTGGAAGGTACGATGACCCCCTCGGCGGACACCACGACTCACCAGCATTTGGGCCGACAGCGTAGAGGCTTCACCATCGTTGACCTGATGAGCTAGAGCCTTCAGTCTTCAGCGACCTGAAACACTCGCCAACTCATTGTATCATTTCTCCATTTACATCATCACGTCAGTGTTGTTCTCTGTTTGCTTTCAGCTTTAATGTCATTGTTAATATTATGTACATAAAGAGATGAAGTTCATATACGTAATAAATTTAAAGCTTACATCCGTGTATTATTGTATTAATTCATAATAAATCTAGCCTCAGTGTTTTCAGCAATAGTTGTTTGTTGTTAAGAAAGTAAGTAAGTGAATAAAACCTGGAAGATAACAAAACAGTACCAATATTTCTAATTATTCCTATGATGTATATTAATGAATTAGAAATGACAAAATCAGTAACAATTGTCAACTTTTAACTGAGCGACAATTAGAAACAATTATTTTAAACTTAAGACTATCCGTAAAATATGTGCTGCTTATAAATGAATCACGTTGTTCTATTAACTTTCTTAAAGGTGACAAAAGTACACGTGTAATAACAAGTGTTGGTCAGTAAATGGTGTCAATCAACAAATATTTATTACATTTCTATAAATCATAAAAATATGAACAAGACTTTATCACAATTCACAAATCAAGATTTTTTTTTTATCTCTACACACACACACACACACACACACACACACACACACACACATTATATATATCTTGATAACATCACACAGGGAAAAGGGAAACAATGGAGCGCCTTAACTTTCGTCTTTATATATATACTGTATATACACGAATGTGAGAATGTGTGCCTGTCTGTGCGCTTGCAAGTGCGTCTGTGTGATGGTATAAGTGTGAAGTACCGCTCTGACACCCCTCTCAAATATCTTGATGTGTCAACAATGTGTCAACGTGTTGCAAAAACTTTGTTTCTCACTATTTTCCCTCCTGTCAGTTTATTTACGTGTGGCCTTATGTGTTAAGGCTTGTGAGAACTTCAGGCTTAAGTGAACAGCAGGTATTATACCCAGCTACAGACTGGAGCTGCGTTTATATCTCGATGAGTGTGTGTAAATACCTGGTGCCGATCTTAATATTTATATAATAATAATAATAATAATAATAATAATAATAATGATAATAATAATAATAATAATAATAAGGAACACTGCGCAGTACAGTATATTAACAAATGGCGCCAAACTGTAAGAACTTCAACTTTAACTGTGTCTTTATAACTAACAATTCTTACCTGAACACAATCAAGCCTTTAATTATCAGTTCTCTACTTCACCTAATAGTCCGTATCTACTCGTTAACCTTTGAAAATAATTACCCTCAAGAGTGTTTTGTATGTTCTTGCAGTACATGAAACAGAACAGAAGAGCATCCATGATAACACACAACCTCAGAGATAAAACTCAGAACAGTAACTCCGCCTCAGGTACCAGAAACCTTCAAAACTCTCCCTCCTCTGTGTCCTTAAGAATCGCGTTTTCTTTCCCCTGTGTGTGGCTAGCACGGGCCTCACCATAGGCATTGTGTCCAGGCAAACGGAG